>LUCH01000465.1:128234-146933 GCA_013368495.1 Paragonimus heterotremus
AAAACAAAAACCGGGATGAACGCCAAAGTGGGGGCGTTATCATCAAGACAGTTTGGTCACAGTTTCAACTACATCGGTTGATAATGACACTTTCTCTGCAGAAAATTCGGACAAAACCTCCACAACATTTACGTCACTCAGACTGATTAGCTGTTATCCTGCCTAACGTTTACAGCAGACCCAATCTCTCTGTTGTAACCGCCTAAGCCCCGGAGACGAACCAGGCCCACAATCACCAGTCCTCCGGCTAACGACTTCATTTCTCTATACCAAACGATCAAATTTCCACCGCGCACTTTATGCCAGTTGGACGGAGCATCGAAAAAGATTGCTGGTTCGACGGACAACGAGCCGATAACCTTATTACATGGCTTGAAGATGCAAATCTTTTTATAATGAAGTATAGAACACCAGAACTCGCTTGTCACTGTTTACAGAAATATCCATCCCTTAACCTTCTCATTACTCACCTCTTGTTGTCATTCGATGTGGACGATTGGATGCAGACATCGATAGTCAAATACCTGAAGACCTTTCCCGCTTTATAATTTAAGCGGACGGGGTTTCCATCCGTAGATTAACAAATACTTTGCAATCGCCTCACATGCGCATCCAGTACACTTCAAAGAGAAATATCCTTGTTGTCACAGATGTCCTAAATTGGTGAATACCGCACTGGTCTTAGATATACTTATTTGTGTTTCAGTCTTTCGACCCCCACCGCTTCTGACACAAAATTTCATTTACTTCATTACCGAACACTAGATCTACATAACCACAACAGCCTTGCAGAAGCACTTCACAGTTTGAAGCCGCATGCGCATTCCAATGTACTTACTAGATCCCGAACTAGCTTATGGCATTTTATGTACTATCTGGAAATGTTCAACCAGTGATATCTTGTGGTCAACATGGTCAACACATGCTAATCCTTCATTTTATATTAGATCTATTGCAATAGCTTTAAGTGCTGCAAAAAGTCGTACTAGTTTGCATATGTGAAAACTAAACAAAAATGCTCAAAGCTCATATTCGCTGTTGATGCAGAAACTGACCCAAATCTAAGCTGAATAGGAAACAAGTTCCAGCAGTATGTTCCATTACCTGCTTAGCACAGTCCAGCATTTAAATTACTTTCAAAGTGTGAACTGGTCCATTCGGTTCAAAGCATCCTCATGATTTGGACAACTGCTGGTCAGTGATACATACGGATTTGCTTAAGAATTAGGCGTGCATTGAAAATTTGACCAACTTATCCTCATCCAGGGCAGACCATTGTCTGTTCTTTCCTAATAGTCACCTTTCTGGCGACGGAAAGTCTACGAGGTATAATAGAGGTCACACGCCTAATTATTGTCGGGATCAAGCTGACACTCCACGTTTTTACAGGAGGCGTTGACTACTTTTACTAGGGGAACCATTATTGAGTGGTCTCACTAGAAGGGGGTGTTTTCCGTCGTCCACACTAGCTGAAGCAACTGAGTCAAAGCATTCACTAACAGCTTCCTGCTTTTTGGAAAATGGGAGCACGGGGCCGACTGGATCAACAGACTTATTACATCTGCGAACAGAAATGTAAAGCTCAGCTTCAGTTTTGGTTAGTCGTTCTAAATTTACCTGCGAGGACGTAGCATTATGGATATAACGCAATAATACGGTAAAAACATTAGGCCGACTTAATTGACTCGGAAAGTGCTCTGTTCGGCGATCTGACTTCCTGGATTCACTATGGTTGTGCCACGTCTATCTCACTGGTAGCCTTATCGACAAACAGACAGCCTGAGTGAGTAACACTGTTAAGATTGAGGAATCTGTTTGTGTCCCCTAAAGTAAAATCATGTTTAATTTTTGTTTCATCAATTTCCACGGTCGACTGCTAGACTAGGTCTCATTTTTTCCTGAATATCCCTGGTCGTGTTATTACATTTACAGGTGAACTTTAACTCTCCCTATGAGAGTTAAACTGTTCGCTGAAAACGATGGAACTCAGAAGCTGGCTATCTGTACATGAATACTAAAACCTCTGATAATTATGTCTTGTTTTCGGAATTTCATGAACGATTGCGAGTTAGTTGTAGGATATCCGCACCAAATTTTGTACGAATGATGTCAAACAGTTTGGATGTCGTGTTTAACATGTTATTGATAAATGGATTGAGAATAACACAACGTTACGAGCAAGTTGTAATACTATACATTTCAACCACCTCGGGTGGTCTTCCTCCTGAAAACGAAGTTCTACGTTACCTCAACTGATAAGAGTACAAAAAGCTGGCAAATTTGGCACTTGAGGACAAAATAACTGTGATAAAATGACATTTTTGACATGAGTGGCAGAAAAGATTAGAAATCGTTCACAAAGCACACAGTAAAGCAAATAAAACCTACCACAATAACTAGAAAAACTACCAGTTTGCCAGTTTAAAATACTGAGTTCTGTTTGTCCATTTGGTCAAAACAGAGGGAAAATTTGTGTCACGGAATGCTAACACTTCGATTTACTGGCAACAGTCATTAACATGAAACCAGCAAGATTTCTACAAAGTGCACATAACAACAGCAGCTGAACGAGCCAACAACACAGTTCTGACTGTTCGTGCGTTAATAATAGATTCAATTCCATGGCAAGCAGAGTGATTGTGTCAGCGCCTTCTGTGCACACAAAACCAACCGACGTTTTCTGAAGCAATGCAAATCAGAAAATATCAGTTGGTTTTGTGTACAACAAAGGTAGTGATACAGTCAATCTCCTTGACAGAGAATCAACTGCTCTGTTAGTGCGCGAAACGTCAAGGTGCAAGTGGAAGCAAAGAAAGCTTACTTTGCCTCCTCTAGTACGCCAGTAACCTTTCTTAATTTGAAGATAGCTCACGCACACAGTAAAATCATTCATATCGCTACAGTAGAACGCCTGTATGTAATGTTGCTTGGTTAAATAAGTTTAACCATATGTTTGTTAGTATTTTCTTTGTTGTAAGCTGGTTGCAAAGCCACGTACCTTACTTTTTGGATATTACACCACTGAAGTTACCCTGGTTCATACTTCATAGTTATCCCCATTCACGGGTTTTCTAATTATGGGCACCAGAGTCTCAGTGAGGAACGAACGATGATCTCATTCTATATTAGTGGAACTCCGTTCACCTTGTATTACACAATTTTCTCGCGCTAGTGATTAAAATGTCTAGACGTTTTCGATAGTCAAAAATATTTATTGTGGCATGCTCCACCACACTTCATTGGTACCTTTATTCAAGAAAACAACATAATCGACTAAACCCAAAACATCTAGTTTGTTTTTCGTAATAAAAACAAAATGAAGAACGCCTGTTTTTCGAAACTAAATCATCGGGTCATTACACTTCTAAGGGCCAAATTATAGATTTCGATTAAGGCAACAGAAAAAGGCAGTTACAAGTAAACAACGAGAAAGCAACCAAATCAGTCCTATCCACCAGTAGGATGGTTTGGACAATCCGAATAACATCAGATCAACTGTAGATATAACGCGAAGCAATTCTGATGCATTCTAGTGTTACAAAAACTGCTGGAATCTGAACTTGTGCATCAACTAGTACGTCAGTGAATCTGCAGACTATTTGGAGGAATTGGTTGGATGCAATCGAAAAAGTCTTTCTTAACAACAATGGGAAACACGCTCACAGTATTTCGCTAGAAGTGATATGACACTTGCTTGTATTTCACAAGCGATACAGTGAGGGTATTTTCAATCTTCGTTAACAAACATCTCGGCGGGAATGGCAAACGATTTTCTTAAATAAACCATTCTATATAGCTTAGAAATTCAGCATTTGTGGCAGCCGTACTCACAATAAATAGTCTGGTCTCGAATTAGCTCATGCTTAAAAACTGGTTATCCTGCTGGATCCAAGGTGGTGAATATTTTTCGAATTGGATTGGAGTAACTGGGTATATGGACGTTTAATTTACTTGTCGATAAACACAGTGTCGACAAGGCTATGCTCTGTTGAGTCGTGCTCATTGATGCTTTCGGTTCGGTGTAGATGAGGCTATACTCAGAACAGTTCTATTCCAAACCCCGGTTTGGTCAATCAGGTGTTTTAAACAGGACACAAACTGCATTTGTTGCTAAGAGATTGCGACCCATTCACGAATGAATGAAAGTTATAGACATTTCTTAAATCAGTGCATAAAACCATTTCAATTATACTGAGTCATAGTCAGCTTCGATTTCTGGCAACGCATTACGATCAGATAACCTAGCAATGATACTTGCGTAGTAAACACCGTATGAAAATCCTTCCCGGCTAGTGATATGAGGAGCTTGATCCACGAATGAGAAACTGTGATCACTACCTTAATTTACCGCACGGATATTCACTTAAGCCATAACGTCCTAAAGACTGACAGTCTGAATATTGAGAGTTTGTTGTATGGCACGAATAACACACATGAACTTACTAAACTCATCGGCGAGTTACTTGTGCTGTTTTTATCTCAGATTATATACAGTTTGCAGGTCAGTACTGATAACAGGAACAACAATAATATGCGCAGACCTAATGTACCTTAAAAGCTCAGATGATATTAAATGAGTAAAAATAAATTGGCACAATTAGTATGTTCTCAGTGATCTGAATTCATTAGGAGCACAGGATCGGTTTTACAATATTGCTTAACTCATCAGATATATGCAAACGGATGTGCGCTACAGGTTTTTTGATCAGCTTACCGGATGAGTTACAGGGACGAATCGTGTGCTTTTAGGGGAATCTGTTCTTTTTATCAGTGACAAACGTAAATTCTTATGAACACAAACGGTTACCGTGATTGATATATTTGCAGCTAACTGTTACTCTAAATTGTTGCTGTAACACTTTGCCATGCATCATATTGTATTTGCTGGCTGTTAACGTTTGAGAGTGTGATTTCTACTAAGTTGGAATATAACTTGAACATCGTTCACAAGCGGTTGTACTTTTCGAAATTGCACAGACTCTTCTGCCAGTCCCATTCAAACGGAGATAATTGCTTCGTGTCTCACTTAAATTAGAGCTCGTTATTTATCCATATAATCAAGCTAATGGCAGATATTACAATCGTAATGATGGTATATATAATTACTGGTGTTTCGTCATCGGACGTAATTTACTGCTGTCTCAGTCTGCTGAGTAGTGATAGGCCAAACTGTCACATTACCGGTGTTTTGAATCCGGAAGTTGCCTACTTTGAACTCACCCACTCTCTAACTTACAACATTACAATACGAAATGTGTGTGTTCTATACTCACTGAAATTTTCAGGAAAGCGGTTTCTGTCTAGCCGGCTAAGTTAGCCTGGCCAATCTGGTGGGCATGCGTGTGTTGTTGATAAGCGGAGGTTGTCCGATAGAGAAATAGCATTGGTACACCAATCGACGGCATACAGGGATTTAGAAACATCAGCTGTATTCAGAAGTACATGACTGCTAATTCGACATGATTAACGGTCGTCATTTGCATATACTATAATCTACAACGCGGAACAAACAACACTATTCAGTTGTGTACTAGAAACCTAACCTGAACCAACATCTATTATGAGACAAAACGATTGGAAGGATTTAATGAATAGAAAACTGCTACTATGTGAGAAACATTTTGTGTAAAGTAGTGTCTGCTAAGGGAGACTACGTTTTATAATGAACAGTATATCGTTATCTTAGTATTTAAAACCTTCACCTATGGGTGAAGATGATTAGGTGGCCATAGTACTAACTAGAACGTTGTGTTCATTATTACAATCCACGCTGTTCATGCTTTCTTTTTGAAATTCTTATCTCTAATGCAACAGCAAGAAAACAGAGCAATTTCTGTCAAGTTGTCACTTAATGTAAGTCACCTTTTTGTAGCCGTTGTTTCGAGCGACAAACCAGCTGAAAGAGACCGAACACTGACTACGAAGAAAAGGCCACTTATTTATCATGTTTCTACCAGGGTTTAATTTTCAGTAAAAGCGCAACTTAGATAACGTAGGGCTGTAGTGCACACTTTGGAATAGATCAGACGTTTTAGTTCAACATAGGCTAATAACACTTGATCACTACAAGGGTCTGATCTTTGTTCTTAATCTTATCAAACATAACAACTCGTGAGAGCATGATAATCACGTGATTTCTGCTAACTGTTGTTTAGTTCAACCACTTTTTTGCTGTGTCCATACAGCTTATAGATATCTATCGACCTCGTGGAACCCCACTTGTTTATATTAACCGTTCGTGAATGAAGGATGCTTTTATTCTGGTCTTTGAAACGAAAAACAGCCGGTTACCATTTTTATTTTCAATCTATAATAGCACACCTTTATGTAACCCGTTCCTAACGTTTCGCGTGTGCTTACGAAAACAAGTTAGCGCGTGACGATTCTCAAGGTCATCTCAGTTGCTACTTTCGATTCGTCCATCATGACGACGGACTTACCCTAGAACCAATCGAAACCCGATGAAACGGTTAAAATTTTCAAATGAATGAGAGAAAGGCAGATGTGTCGAGAAGGTATTCAGGTTTTATTTGGAGCAATTTCGATGAAAAAGCGAAGTGCGTGAACACTGATCAAAGTCTATTCGGATGTTTTAGCGAATGTTTTTTTTAAAGGTTACATAAATGACACAATTGTGTCATGTGGTAGATTAATCTACCACATTATGTTCAAATACACTCGTTACAATTCAAATCCACTTTGTGTTCAGTCTGCAGGTATAACAGGAAAATCCCACGTAATCATAGTGGAAAAATGGGTAGATCGATCTGGAACGAGAACTATGCTGTTCATTAAACCAGTGATAAATGGACAGACAGCCGACGGTTTTTGCTTGGCCATTGCCGATTGATCGATAAGGCCTGAAGATGTGTAAAAAAAAACTGCCAGCTGCCAGTATTCATTAAACAAGTGACAAGGTTCTAATATTGTCTACGCAACTTGTGGCTTGAATGTGTTTTGTGAGCGGAGGTTTTGTCCATTCGTGGAATCCTTCAATTAATGAGTAAATTAGTTCAGAATTTAGGAACAATCTTCGATCACATCTGCCCTCTTGAGAAGGTCAACAATCCACCCATAACTAGTTTCATCACGAATGCTTCGATTTACCGCAAAGTAATTAATAAGAATGCGGTAATGATAAAGGATTTTTAATTTGATCCGATATTTTTCATCGGACGAACTATGTGTAACTTCCGTGTGATGCATATGGATCCCCGCAATTTCGAACCAACAAGATTTACAAAGAAACGGATTAATTTATGGTGTAAACCCTATTTTACCTTAAAAGATGGTCACAGTTGTTTACAAGGAAGACTAATCCCCAGTGTTACTTCGACAACCAACAGAGTTGGTCTGTCTTTCACATCAGCTAGTTCAGAAGAAGAGACTCCAAATAAGTATGCCGACGTGGATCACAATATGTTTCTGATAGCTAACCCAGAAAAATACAAATACTCCTTTCCAGTATTAGCCACTAATCGTACCAGGCACTGTTTTGCACTTCCTTGTTTGATGTGCTATCAAGATGTAGGCGTCTTGATGCTGTATGTTTGAATATAGACGTAGGTAATTTCAACAGTTAGGTCCCCTTCTCCTCTCCTCATTTTTTTCTTCTCTCTTTCTATAGAAGGTTTGCTTCTTTCTACTTCGTGGTTGTTTGGAAATTAAGCATCAGTGTGAACCACTGATTTATTGCTGTCAATGATGGTGTGCTATCACTCGTTGTATCAACAAATTGCGTCTCTTGGATTTGTGTGCCTTGTGATTACCATAGTCAAACACATACAGCTCACCAACTCAACTATCTGATCCTTACCTTTTTATCCAACTCAGCTAACACTGGTCATGTAAAAACTAACTCATAGGTGGTCATAAACACATTGAAGTCATGTTTGTTTCTTTAACTAATCATCGTAACTCTCGTTTCATTTTCTATTAGTGTCTTCCTTGTCGATTCTCAGCTTTGATAAAATTCTATCAAAAGAAAACAAAAAATCAATAGTGGCGGTCCGGAGATTTAGGTTATTTCAAAATAGGATGTCAACCACACATGATCGCAGCCTTTGGATTCAGATATGCATTCCGGCTAGCCCACTTCGAAAGGAAGCATTAGACTCAAGTTTTGCTCTTATTAGAGCTCATCAGTCGTTAAACTTCTACTTGGTTTCGTTCTCGCCCGGTGAAGATCAAAGACATTTACAAATGTGGAGCAATGGAGAAAATGTGTAACCAAATAAAATGTAGTCATCAACTCAAGAGAATGCACAGGCTGGTCATAAAGGATTTTTGCACTGCTACCAATGTTTTTTCGTTCATACTATGCTCTTGGTGAAGCCTACTGGACATTAAGGTACACCCCTAATACATGTATTTTATTGTTGAGTCTAACTCGTAATCGATAAATGGAGTGAGAATAACACAACGTTACGAGCAAGTTGTAATACTCTACGTTTCAACCACCTCGGGTGATGATGACGCCCCCACTTTGGCGTTCATCCCGGTTTTTGTTTTTAAGATACTGAGCGTTGGTGTTTAAATAAAACAGCTTTTCTTAGTTTGATTCTTTGCTGTCCTGGTTCCCCGTTTTAGCTATTAACTGCTCTCATCTTCCTGGCTATATGACGCTCAGGTAACAGAGCGGACGATTGTTGCTGATGCCCTTGCTGTTAGTGACAAATTTCCGCATCAAGTTGGTTTATATTCTTTGAAAGAACTAAATAATTTTGATGCGCATTCATTTGGAGATAAAGTTATAGTCGCTTAGGCTGAATTGACCTTCTGATTCTTGCTATTGACTTAAACGTATA
Source organism: Paragonimus heterotremus (assembly GCA_013368495.1). Lineage (NCBI taxonomy): Eukaryota > Metazoa > Platyhelminthes > Trematoda > Plagiorchiida > Troglotrematidae > Paragonimus > Paragonimus heterotremus. The sequence continues at coordinate 137,042 of LUCH01000465.1, forward strand.
AGCATTCCCGTTGATCGTGTCAATAGTGAGTCAAGCATCTGCTGAGATGGTGGGCAGCCACCACGCAAATATTCGTCACTAAATAATGTTCCAAAACACACACACCCGAGGTGGTTGAAATGTATAGTATTACAACTTGCTCGTAACGTTGTGTTATTCTCAATCCATTTATCAATAACATGTTAAACACGACATCCAAACTGTTTGACATCATTCGTACAAAATTTGGTGCGGATATCCTACAACTAACTCGCAATCGTTCATGAAATTCCGAAAACAAGACATAATTATCAGAGGTTTTAGTATTCATGTACAGATAGCCAGCTTCTGAGTTCCATCGTTTTCAGCGAACAGTTTAACTCTCATAGGGAGAGTTAAAGTTCACCTGTAAATGTAATAACACGACCAGGGATATTCAGGAAAAAATGAGACCTAGTCTAGCAGTCGACCGTGGAAATTGATGAAACAAAAATTAAACATGATTTTACTTTAGGGGACACAAACAGATTCCTCAATCTTAACAGTGTTACTCACTCAGGCTGTCTGTTTGTCGATAAGGCTACCAGTGAGATAGACGTGGCACAACCATAGTGAATCCAGGAAGTCAGATCGCCGAACAGAGCACTTTCCGAGTCAATTAAGTCGGCCTAATGTTTTTACCGTATTATTGCGGTATATCCATAATGCTACGTCCTCGCAGGTAAATTTAGAACGACTAACCAAAACTGAAGCTGAGCTTTACATTTCTGTTCGCAGATGTAATAAGTCTGTTGATCCAGTCGGCCCCGTGCTCCCATTTTCCAAAAAGCAGGAAGCTGTTAGTGAATGCTTTGACTCAGTTGCTTCAGCTAGTGTGGACGACGGAAAACACCCCCTTCTAGTGAGACCACTCAATAATGGTTCCCCTAGTAAAAGTAGTCAACGCCTCCTGTAAAAACGTGGAGTGTCAGCTTGATCCCGACAATAATTAGGCGTGTGACCTCTATTATACCTCGTAGACTTTCCGTCGCCAGAAAGGTGACTATTAGGAAAGAACAGACAATGGTCTGCCCTGGATGAGGATAAGTTGGTCAAATTTTCAATGCACGCCTAATTCTTAAGCAAATCCGTATGTATCACTGACCAGCAGTTGTCCAAATCATGAGGATGCTTTGAACCGAATGGACCAGTTCACACTTTTGGGTTGTTTCGTTTGTCGCAAATGGCCGGGAGGTTTAGTGATCTAGGTCGAATACCATTTATTTCTGCTAGCTGATCTTACGTTTATACAGATTGTTCAATCAAGTCAAACAGTCGGGATACAACAGATTTGAGTTCTGCCCCTGTTAAGGTTCATCACAGTGTGTTGTGTTTACCATAATGATGATTTTGCGTATTTCCTAGTCCTTATTGAGTTTATAGCCCTTAACTGAATGTTTTTAAAAAAATGTGCTTTAACGATAAGTTAAGTGCTTCTCTGAACAATTAACCCTATTTGTATTGCAGTAGGTGATTAACAGTTTGGCGCCGTCTTCGTTTATACAGTTACTCATACGTGAAAAAAGCCACCTGTGAATATTTCTTCGTAAACAACAAATCACGTCCTTTTGAAACATTGTTTGCAGGTGCCGAAAAGTTTTTCCGTATCATGCTCAATCAAGTGTGTTAGTGAGAGGAATATCATTTAAGTGAAAAAAGAATAAATCTTGATCGGACGTGTAACTGTGTAATGAAACCAGTCATACCAAAAGCTTATTCAAAGCAGCTTATTCTGAGTATTCAACAATTCCATTAGGAAAAGGTGTGATTTGAAACTCTATTAAAATATTAAATCTAGAAGACAAAATGTAGTGAGTCTTTTTGTCGTCTTGGATGAGCAAATTACACCAACCGTTGTAAGTTACTTTTCGCGTAACGCAAAGTGTACCGCCGAGTTCGGGACTTCCATGATTTCGAGTGGAAGAGGATTCCACAAGACCCTTCCATGGGTCGTAAGTCTGGATATTGCCTAGTCATTTATACAGAAATGTTGGTGGGTTAATTCAAATTCATGTTCACTGCCTTAATGAGCGCCCAATTGTAAGATAACAATATTGGTGACGATGATTCGTTGTGACGTGTCAAGTTCTGTTCGAATCAATGTGCCTTGGTGTCTATGACCGTTTCGTAGACCCAAACTACAATGTGTTCGCTGACCACCATTTCCTAATTGCCGCTCAGTTCTGTCTATGCACTTAGCATGGCACTAACATAGGAGTGCATAAATAATGTAACACTCGGCATTAAACGATGGCAATGTTTTCAGCAGTGGCGCTGATGTTCCAATAGCAGTAAACACCTTGACTACCTGGGCTGAATATAACGCGTGTTTCGCACTGTCCAGGAGACGCACTTTTCACGAAGTAGTGGAGATGTCGTCATCTTTGTAGGGTGAATGAATGTAGATATTTAGTTTGGTTGTTACTTAGATGGCAACAAGGCCGCCACAAATGGTCAGCTACCTGTTTACACACAACGACGTTGAATTATCACGTCTGGCCTGTTGGTTTTTGAAGAATTCTAAACCAGGAAATTAAAATACGGTGTTAACGCAGAGAGAAGCCATCAATGAGACTTGGATGTATCTATGAACGTTAGTTACATCTGTTGAAGTCAAATCGTTAAAATGACACATTATCAAATATGATAAACCAGTAGACCTCCTTTTCCGATTTCAATCGAGAGATCTTGAACTCTTCTAAACCACATTCAAAGACCTATATACTTTGGTTTGTGCTCATTTTGTATTTAATTTTTTTACGCTGTTGCTTTTGAGAAGTTTAGTAACGCCGTCACTGTCACAGTTTGTGATAAAGACGATAATGAGAGGGTTTCTTCTAAAACTTTAACAAGACTAGTTTAAAACAGAGCTCGATTTATGCAACACGACAGAAACTGTCTCCTACTAGCTATCAGCAATGATAACATTCCGAAAGGCGTCATAGTTTTTACACAAACTGGTGTACGAAGTACTAAACAGGTAGGGTTCCGGCACTCGGACCTCAGAGAAGGTATACTCATTGACGTCTACTCGTGGACGAAAAAGTGATCAGATTCAGTTAGCCTCGATCAACCGGTTTTGATTTGATTTGAAAAAGGGCATTAATCGCATTGTCCAGTGGCTATATTTTAACGGAAGTGCAACCACTTTCGCGCACCGACCGCCAAGTTATCATTTCGTAAATGTTCGATCAATCCATTTTCGTACGATTACCCCGTACACGACACTGTTCTGTCAAATTGGAAGATACAGACGGTGATAGATACAGCTGAGCAAATGACGGATGGTGTGATCAGAATGGATCTATTCTAGAAGTCATTACTCTCATCATAAGATGATGAGACCTGCTTGACGGCATCTGTTTTGAATCAGCTTGCCACAACGACCGAAGCTTAAAGAAGCCTGCGAATAAAACCACAACTGGCTCCCGCTTTGCCACTTGTAGTTTCAGTCATACAAAACGGTTGCAGCATAAACCAGAAGGAATATGACCAGGAGGTATGTGAGTGAAGATTTTTCTATTCAACCGGCCAATGCCGGTAAGCCCACTGATGGGCTAGGAGGAAACTTAAACCTCTATCTCCCGAGAAATTGTAGGGGTCTAACCCAATACAAAAGTGTAAATGACAATATTCAGCTCAAAATGCAGTCGCTGAATAGCTTACCGTGGGCAGTCCCGATATATGCAGAACAGGAGCACCAAGAAGATGAGACGCGTGCACCAAAAGTGTATTGCTAAGCGGAATCAATTCAAACAATTGATGTTCACTGTGTACAAGGGAAAATGGTGCAAACTGTTTAAAAAAAATAAAGCGGAATATGAAAATATGCACCATACCTCATAGAACTACTCCCATGGAGCGTTAGAAGAACGAAAATGCTCGATAAAAATGAGAAGATGTTAAGCACAATAATCTTTGAAAACTGTTGACGATCTGACCGTTTGGCCTGAGCGAGTGCGGGGAAGATCGGCGGGGGGTTTCTGGTTGGACTGAGATACTGGCTCTTCATTAGACATGGGCCGGGCAGACTGCGAGTCTCTAGGAATAAGATCGACATCAGAGACGGTGGGAGGGTCTACGTGGAGTTCGACACGAGCAACTTTAAGTCTGCCGATGCTCACTGTATCGTGGGATCCATTTCGGTCAATCACAAAACTTGGGGAATCGTTTAATCACACGGAATGGTCCGGAGTATGGCTTTTAGAGAGGGACCTTAACAGCGTCGACACGAACTAAAACAAAATCACAGAAGTCCAGATTGATGTGCTTTTGTCCGCGTTTGGTGTTCAACCTAGTGGGCTGGGGCCGGATTTTTGCCATGGATGATTTTATCTTCATGTCCACATGCAACGTTCTAATCAACTTGAAGAACATACCTGGACACCCAAGCTTACCAAGCACTGTCGACAAAGCCTTGTGGTACACAGAATCAGAGGCCTTGGTGGAGTCCACAAACCAGATATACAGGGGCTGATTGTGTTCCCAGTGCCTCCTCCGAAGTTGCGGGAAACGAACATTAAATCGGTCGCACTGTGAGTTGCCAGGAATCCAAACCGCTCCTCCGGACCATTGGCCTCCAAACCGTCCGCATTCATTCGGTTCAGAAATACTCATGGAAACACCTTGTCTACTCAGCTCGGAAAACTGACGCCCCAACAGATGTTCGGACACTGCTTCCTACCCTCACCTTTAAACAATGGTAAGATAAGGGCATCATCGCAATCTTATGGTACTTCTTTCTGCTTCTAGGTGGTTTGAACCAGATGCAGCAAAGCACCTTCCAACGTTTGGCCACCATTCTTCAGTTCTCACCTGACAATTCACTTACAGCTTGTCTATTTTGCAGTTTTCCACTTACTTTCAGCACACCTGTTTAATCCGGTGCGAGGGCAAGTGAAGATTTTGCGGCTTGTTACAGCAGGCTGTTCAAACTCACCCAATTAATGGCAGCAGGACGGTTTGATAGACTGTCAAGGTGTTTGCGCCTGACTTTCACTAATCGGAAGAATATTCGCTTACACAGCGGTACCGAACGGATTGTTGCAGACGTCCGATGGTATACCCGGTCCTTTGTATCATCAGTGTGACATAGTTGGATGGGAAACAAACAAATGTGGCACACTCACCTCGACCGGATAGCAGGCGCATGGACGTGATTCGGGGTCAGATGTCGAATGTCTCTCAGGTTGGACTTCGTTTTACTGAGACTCACGTGAAAATTCTCGGGTTTAGGATTCATGCTGAAGAAGCCATTAGATGGCTGGGTAGTAGCATATTTTCACTTATCCACCCCATCGCAAACAGCGGTTAAGACAACCCGGTTCAACCTTATTGATGGTCAATGCAGTATGTTACTTGGTTTGTTGTGTAATCACAGTTTATATGGACTTGGACTATTGACGGGACGCCCATATCTAGACAGGAGAGTGATATAGTCATTCAATCACAGTGTTTGGCTCAACAGCCTCTACCGCAAAAAGTGAGAGACACACAGACGCAACAATATGGATCACCAACAACAAGCAAATTGCAGTAGCTACGGAAGGGTTCAGCAGGCATATACCTGCGGATTCAACGCACTCACATAAGATCGGTACTGTTGCGAAGGAAAGCAAGTTACGTAGGCCAAACCATACCAAACACATATCAAGTCGACCCAAAACACAACACTCTGGCATCATCCATAACTAGCATAATTCCCTTTTGTCTGGCTGCTGTCCTTTGGCCATTCTGACATGTTTGAATCTGCGAGGACCGAAGTCCTAGTCAGCATTGGCTGCCGAATAAAAATAGCATTCAGGTCTGACAACAACCCCAAAGTAGAAGATTTAATCTACCGAGGAGTTAATGTACAAGTCGACCACATCGTTTTTACCCTTATATGTTTGACAATTCTTAACAGATCGTGTTGGTATGGGGCATTCTTACCGGTCAACATTTTAGCTAAAACTGTCAGCAGTGTGCTCCAGAAGGATCGGCTTTTCCTTTCTGGTTAGTCGAACAGCCGCTCGTGCTTGAAGTGAATTATAGTCATTATGTGATACCTGGATGCACACACCACCGTTGAATCGCACATTCTTGAGTATCCGCAAGTACATTTCGTGAGGCGTACTGTAGCGAAATCGTGACTTGCAAGTTTGCCCTAGACACTCCAATTGATTATCAACTTTTGGATGCTGCATGAATCAATGATGAAGTGAATGGATTTTTGTCAACGGTAGTGAACTCTATTCTTTAAAGGTCGAGTACCTGACCGGTACTGAAATTTGCTACAAAAAACAATTGTCTCATTCACCCTGGATGAGTGTACGTGCAGATGGTGTGCATATACCAATGGAGCGAGAAGCAGTCGTGCCCTTCTCACTTCTCGTCCATGCCGTCCATCTAATGTTAGTTGCTTCTGTGTACGTTTTGTTTCACACTGTATGACTGATTCACAAAATTGACAACACTCACATACATATTGACTGATATTCTGGTAATCTTGAAACAGCAAGTTAGAGGGATTTCACAAACCTAGAGGCACTTAAGAAAGAACGAACAATGACCCAAAAGTATGATCCTCAGTTATGCATGAGCTAAAGTTTCGCCTGATTTATTATGGCCGCCCAGTATTGATGAGTACTCTGACAGAGTGGATAAATACCACGTGATGCCTTCCTCTAATGTCAAGGTAAACCGAGAATACTCCAATTATTGTTGTAATGAAGTTAAAGGGAATACACAATCAGTTTTTTAATTAAAACTCATTTAAACTTTAACATCAGATGAGATGCGGGGTATAGTGCTACAGCAGTGTACTGATCTACTATCTCAATGACCGAAATGACATGCCATCTTCCGTGTGTTCATGACAAGTTTTTAGCATGACTTAATTTTCGTAATGCAATTTTGGTTTGTTTTAACATAATTTACCTTACTATGTACCTTTCCGTTCCTATTGCACCGTTCACACACTAGGTTTCCATAGGCTAGTCGTAATATTCCCACTTTATTTTGGGAAATGATTGCAACTCTGCTTTACTGGATAATCCTCACCGAACTGCTTTGTTGGTGTTCCCAAAAGTGTACTGTTATGTGCGGTCGACACCAGCAGGCGCGCACGGGTTGAATTTGAATCATGTGACAGAGCGCGTTGCTGTATTGTTAGTACCGTTTTAGTCTTCGTTTGTGTAAGTCGTGTGCATAGTATACTGGGTCTTTGGCTGATTCTTGTTTGTGTTGTTTCCTTTTGCAGGCCTGTTGCTGAAACACTCACTTCAGAAGAACGCAGTCCCATGGGATCTTCACGTTGCCCCAGAGTTGGTCCGCAAGTATAACGGACAATCAGAATAGAAACGGCCGGTTTATATGTTACACGTACTACGAAAAACCTGGGTGTTCACGTTCTTTTTTCAACTAAGTGCAAAGGGCTTTTGATATACTTTGCCTAGGACAATAGTGAAAGGTTCTGTCTTGAACTGAAGGCAGTTTGCTAACAGTGCTAGAATAATCACAGTTTGCAGTACTATTGAAATAACAGACGCCGTTGCGCACTCTGAACGTGCACCTGAATGTGACTAGGTCAACTAAATAAGAACTGCTAGAAAGAACAGTTTGAATGAATGTCGTCATTAAACATATCAAGTAAAATTAATATTGTAAATTACTACGGAGACACCATTATGAAAATAACACTTCGTGTGTGTGGGCAGTATGTGTTAATGGATACTCATTACATCAGTTCAAAACACAACATAGCTGTTGGCTCCCTGCCTTAACAAACTTGATTGCATTTAGCAATGCGAATATTAACAAATTTCTTCAAATCACCATAATTAATTATTTCCTATCTTTTCTTTGGTAATTTAATTCTTAACGTCGTTTTGTTTTCTGCTCCGGAGTTTCCAAATGTAACCTGTTGAGAACATTTCTGACCCTCTCATTATTAAGGCTATTCATCGACTGAAATTGCCATCGGCTGCAGTAATTAATATAAACAATTTCAAATGGTCTTCCCATACCGTAGTTCCATTGTCCTTGCAATGTTTCAGCCTGTTCTCGATCTGATACCAGAACAAGAGAAAAGCTGCAGAGTTCTGTGCTAATAAATAACACCGAGCAATCTGACTGTCGAGCTTAGGCCAACAATCAGAAAGCGTCTAAACGTGTATTTAATGAGTGAAGTTTTCAAACCCACGTCTTAAAACTAAGTATAGGATTATTGGTTATGACAAATTGTCTGTGAAGTATCCAGCAACCCTCACCACAGTAACTCATATTTCGTTGTCTAGTGATTAGATTTAGAAAGTGTCACACGAACACTAAGCCACATGTCATAGAATCAATTTCCGGCTCTTGTGACGCCAATGCGATTCAGAGCAAAACAGCCGTGAAACTCATTTCAATCGCTTGCAAGGACTATCTCAATTGCGCGTAAGACTGTTCTCCATAAATAGGTTAGTATTTGCCCACCCATTCCTTAATTACGGCATTGACTGGCTCCAATTAGGTACAGTGTAATACATATTCTGATTAACTGAGCCATTCTTTCTGCGGATAACGAAATCCAGTATTCTGCCTCATTCTTTAGCTTCAATGTACTGTATTGTGCGTTTGGATCATTTCGGAATACGTTGGATGAGGATGAGCCACGATCCAGGTGTAGGTGATTCCGGAGGAGATAAGCTTAAAATGTTGAGGTCATCTCTCCACCGTAGCCTCTGGAACAGAAAGGTTAAAATAGTTCTCACATCAGCCAATGCAACACCGCTAATGCGGTCAAAATTTGAGTTTAAGAAATTAAAATTTCCTAATAGACGGATTGTGAATAACATAACGTTACGAGCAGGTTTTAATGTAAAAGTTCATTTTTTAATCAGTTTCATTCTCTAACCTGCTAAAAGATGAAACACTGTGTGCAGTAGTTCAAGCCTTTTCGATCGTATTCAGGACAAAATGGCAGCCCGAAGTGTGCTTTGTGCATCCATATTAAGGGTAAATAAACCAGGGCGTTATTGCTGAACGCAGTTTGTTCAGACGGCAAGAATACACATTGCGAGGTGCAAGCATTTCATTTATTCTCATCAGTCGAATACATAAAACATTCAGGTATATAGGTTATGCGGATGGCGACAAGACGACGAGATGAATGAACATCAACGTGGGACCAGTTGAAGGTGTTGTCTTTCACCTCGCCAGAAACTGCAGGTTGGTCTCGTGCTAAAATGGTCGACGTTTCGCATCAGTTCATGCTGTCACCCATTCGCCGGCATTGTTATCTACTCTCTGAGGATTATGAGGCTACCAAACAATTGAGACAAATGCAGGACGTGGTATTTCTGAAGCCAGACAAAGGCACTGGCATTTTAATTTTGAATAAAGCTGATTATGGGATGAAAATGCGCACCATCCTGACTGATGGTAGGAAGTTCAAAGTTGACCGTACGCTAGATAATAACAGTCTAGTGGAAAAACAAATATCGATGAAGTTGCGAATTCTTCTGTTGCATGAATATACAAGTGAGCGCGAGTATAAACAGCTGAAACCGATTGGGACCCGTACACCAAGGATGAGAGGATCACCCAGATTGCACAAAGCCGGTCCCCCCCTGAGGCCTATCCTCGCCATGGATGATTCAGCTTACCACAACGTTGCTCGATGTCTAGTTCATCTTCTTTATCCCATCCGTAAAACCCTCAGCTCCCGTTCTCTGAAAGATTCACTTGAGCTATGTGATATTTTGGAGAACATTTCGATGAGTTCCACACAAATATGCATTAAATTGACGTTGACTCACTAATCATAAACGTTCTATTACATGAAACAGTTGATTATTTATGTAATTTTATTTTGATTCATAATATTTCTTTGCTCATCCCTGTCGACTAC
>LUCH01000465.1:147033-159345 GCA_013368495.1 Paragonimus heterotremus
TTCGATAGATGTGCTTATAAGCAAATTGATGGTGTAGCAGTGGGCAGCCCGTTGGACACAAAATTTGTTTTATATTATTCTTAGAATGGTCGAAGATGGATTATCGGATTATATTGGCCAATCTTTGCTTCATAAGCGGTATGCCGGTGACATTCTAACGTCCACGGATTTTGATCATTCTGTCACTCTTTGCATCAGTTTAATTTCACTCATCGAAATCCCCATGTTACTCATGAACAAGAGCTAGATAACTCACTGCCATTCTTAGACGTCCTTATTTCTAGACGTTTAAACGGCACACTTAGTAGGTCTGTTTATCGGAAGTCCACATGGAGTGGGTAGTACTTTCGATCCTCTTCATTTGAGCCCATGGTTTACAAGCGTATTATAGTACGAAAAATTTTTCGCCGAGCAAGGAAAGTATGTACAGCCGAACACCTAAAGTGTGAAGAGGAGTTCTTGAAGACTGTTCTGCTTGCGAATGGATATCTGGCGAAATATATTGGAATTCATTGTAAGGAACGAGTGAGTAACCCCCAACCACACTCAGTGCCAAAGAAGTAGGTTTTCATCACCCTTCCTTACACAGGTGACCACAATATTACCGATGTAAGTCGAAAGTTGAAATCAGCCATTGATCGCACATATCCCGCAACGAAATTGCGCTTGTTGTTTTCCACCCGCAGGATGAATCTCCATTGCCCCTGTCGTTCTTTCTCAGAAAACTCTGCCTCTCATGTTATCTACCGGTTCACTTGCAGTTGAAATGACACGTACATTGGCAGAACGGACCGAAATTTAGGACAAAGGAAGGCGGAGCACATCCCTAAGTGGCTGGTGCAAACAATGACTCAATGTAGGTCAGTATGCCAGAACTCGAACAGAAACCCGGCGTCTTCAATTGCGAAACACTTAATCGCAACAGGTCATGTGGTTGACCCCGCCACCTCGTTCATGGTCTTATTGCGCAACCACAACCCTAGGCTGTTAGCGTTCTCTGAGGCATTGTTGATCAAGCGTCACGCCCCGGCCCTTTGTTGGCAAAGCGTGCTGATGCAATCAATTTCGTTACCATGGCAGTATACCCTGATTACTGCCATGTTGATGTTCATTCATCTCATCGTTTTGTTGCCAAGCGCGTAACCTATATACCTGAATGTTTTATGTATTCGACCGATGAGAATAAATGAAATGCTTGCATCTCGCAATATATGTCTACTTGCCGTCTTAATGAACTGGATAAAGGGGACCCAATGTTTCGAAGGCAGTTTGATTCATGAACACATCAATGTGTTTATAAATTAATACACACAATCAACTGTATTAATCTAAGGATTCGGTTTAATTTAAGTATTTGTTTGCTTCACACTTTAAAATTTTAAGTGTCTTCGAAGTAACTACCAAAACCGTCAGAGGACAATACTTAATATGTGAATTTATTTCAAATACTTAGGCCATCAGTAAACTTCAGTTGAAGTGAAAGCGAAAGTAACAGTTTTCAATTTAAGTAGTTGGCATGCAGCTCGTTTTTTGACTTTCAGTAGAAACTTCCATCCTGGCCCATCCTGCCTAAAGTAAGCATCTGATGAACACAAATCGAGTGTTTCACTGGTCTACTGTATACCAGGTATCTCACTCAAGAGTGTCTGAACGAACAAACTCTATACCGCCAAGACTATCGGAATCAGGCTATTTGGCCCAGTACTTAATTCATAGGGACGATTTCTTTTGAAGATGAGCCTACTCTGACTTCAAGTCCACCTGATCGATTGTCAATCTGTGCGGTTAAACAGATGAACGAGCTCAACGCAGTAGACCAAACCATTACCAACCAGTAACCAGGATTCTTTTAAATACGTCCGATAAATACCTTGACCTAATTCTATCACCCTTTTATATAGTTGCATCCGTTTGAAAGTGAATTTTAGAAGACGGTTTTTTTCTACACACCGTCATCTTTAATATAGTAACCGATACATAGTAAACGTCTTTAAAGGAATTGCAAGTTTAAAATCAAATTACTGTAACCTTAACCGTAACTGTAGTTTGCTCCGCACGAAAAACAGTCATCCTCCCCCTCTATTTAACCCAGCCTCATAACATTACCTACTAATGTCAACACGTCAATATCAAGAACAAACCAGACAGAAGCTCCTCTCAGTCGTAATACATTGCACTAAACTCCAGACGGAAAAACATAGTGAAAGCTAGACATCCAAATTTAGTATTGCCAAATTTTCACAATGCCAACCTTGCCCATAATCGAATTGGAAGTTTTTATCACATGACAAATCCAGATTACAGAATAAACCACACACTGACTTTATCTCCAAAACCCTAATCATGTTCGTTCGGTCATATTACGTTCAATTTTTAGCCACCTACACCGACATGATCGATTGCTGGTTTCAATTACTTCACGTGGGCGGACGCTGGCCGACCAGGATGAATAAGCAACTTGATCGATAGCCATCGCAAAAACAGTACCGTGCGATAACTCCTACGTCTCCTCCGTTAGGCGTTTAAATTAACGGTGTTACCCCGAATGGGAAGGTGAAAATTTATTGATCAAGCTACCACTATTGTTTTGTTTTACCGTGCACAATATAAACTTACTGGCTCATGTTTTCGTAGTGTTTATCTGACAATATAATCTTAAATATCAGAGGCAAATGTTGAGACCAATATCTTTTACGTATTGTTAGTTACCACAGTGGAATTTGTAAAACTTTACTTTTCTATCAGATATATCATAAAATCTCTACGGTTTTTACTCTTCAGAACATTGGAGCGGATTAAATATTTTCTACATTTCCCATAATTGTAACGTACACCCGATCGGAAGAAACACGAAACGCGCTATATGCAGCTGTTGACGTTTTAATTTTGTCATGGGTAGTTTAAGTCATAACGAATAAAAAAATCTAAAAGTAAACCAGTCGCATGGTGATACCCTGTTCATTTTCTCTTAGAGCATAATGAGATATTGCTAGCTGGCATAGATTATTTAGGGCTGTCCGCAAACCACACATTAATGGCCGGCCATCGGATGAATCAAAAGGATTAGCTCCGTCACAATTAGAAAGAACAAAACCACTGAGAAAATTCTGTTCTGGTTGCTCTCACCGGTTGATGTCATAAGAAACATTTGAAGAAACTGTCGCTAATAATTAGTAGGTGTAAAATTGATTTGCAATCCACTGAATGAACCATCTACATCCGATTGTTCAAAAGCCGTCTGTGTAATTGGGATAAACTGGCCAAGACTACGTTACTGAGGTCGCTACGGCAAACACAGAAGAAACCTTTCTTGTACACTCTTCGCGTTTTCCGCTGTATAAATTTCACACTTAGATGGCCCATTTATTACGTTGATATCCTTCTTTGTAATAACGGTCATGCTGCACTATTCCTGCTTCGGTTCATACGTGTTTAAACGTTTGGTCTGTCACACATCTCTGATTTATTTATGCAACTGTTTACATCAGTGTATTACATGAACTGTGAACAGAATTTCTACCTACACGCTTTACTGGCCCGTTTCACTTACAAGCGCCTCCATCACTCTGTCGCATGGTCCTAAGGCACACACGTGCAAACAATTTAAGCATACTGATTAAATGTGTCCTCAACACTAAGTCATAACTCGCTGTCTTTAATCTTGCCAATCCTCGAGTAAAAGTGAGTGAAAATCGCTGAAAGTTATTTTCACGACAGGGGATAGTTCACCAGTCCATAGTGTATAAGACAAAAATGTTTCACTTTACATGACCTGTTGACACATGCACATACTAATCGAATCGAATTGATTTCAAGGCGTGCTACACCTTTTACAATAATTATGTTCTTTTCATCAACTGACCCCTCTGAGAACATGCAGAATGTAAGTGCAAATACTGTCGATCTTGCTTTGGGATCAATGCTTTTATTTTTGATGAAGGCAGATCTGCCCTAAGGCACTCAAGTGACGGGTTCTTCGTGTGTGATTGCGATTATTTTGAGGTGTGTATAATCACACTTTGTTCAATACGCCCTGTCGGGCGGCAGGTGGCGATTAGGACGCCAGTATATCCGTAACTTGACAAATGAATAGCGTATTAGATTGGGATTATTTTGTTTAGGACACCTACGTGGAAAGCATAGGGACGCCCACTCGCCAGTTCCGGAGAAAGCATTTTAATAAGCTGTCAGTTAAAAATAAATCCGTTTGAGAACTGGTGAAAAATTTTCTCGCAACAGCCGGCATTCATGACCTGCGAGGAAGTTATCGGATGCGCATATCAACAGGCGCACCGATGATGTCCTGCAAATTGTAAAATTGGTCCCCCAAAAGGTATCTGTCGGTTTGCATTATAGGATAGCAGAACGAAGTCCACTGAACACAAGGAAACTTACGACACAATTACCAGAAGGCATGATCACACCGGTTTCCATTATTCTACGCAGATATACATTAATCATTATGCACTTGACATAAACCGGAAGGAGGTATATTGTCGATGTTCATTAATGACAAAGTAGCCTTCCGTTCAAAAAGAGTCGTACAGAAACTTCATATTGGCGAATTGATAACCCTCATCAGTTAGCTCGAATCAGATATCAAAATAGTCTGAAGTTTATGGTTTGGAAGGAGTCTAAATAAACACGGAATATTGTTTCTTTGTTCTTGTTTAATAAAAGCATTACAAGTCACACCTATATTTACATTTGGGAGTTAATGCATTCCTATCTGCACGTGTCGTGACAGAATGGTATATCAGCGCTTGATCAACTTCGAGTGTTTAGTTATGTTTGGTTTCATCAGGGTGGCGCATCCGTATGCTATACACAGTGTGTGTGAGAATTTATGGATGAAATATTCGGGCGACGGTAGGGGAGTTCAAAACAGCCATACATTTTGGATGCACTGCAGCCAATGAGATTACTTCCACGTATGATTCCATTATGTCTAAGAAGACGCCCTTGCTAAAATAAAACCAAAAACATTTGTGGCTTTTCTTGTGAACCATAAGGTTACGTACTAGTGCTTCTGTCTCTCTTACGTTGCGTAACGATAATGTTGATCTGCCAACAATACTCTGGCAGCAACTGGCAAGTCGAGTTACACAATAGGTTCAGTCAACCCTGTGTGAAGTGTGTAGTCTGAATAAATATACCAAGATACAGTTTTGATCCACTCGCAATGATTTAATATTTTAACCTGGTTCTGTCTGTAAAAGAGCAGCAACAACTTTGTGTAATAACAGAAACAATTGCACCTCATGATGGTTTAGTCAATTCCAGCTAAAAGTATCCCGACTTGTCTACATACCACATGTGGTCTACTGGCAAAGTACAAAACTAAGCTTATTTGTGGTCATGTGGTTCCCCCTAAGCAGATTTGAATATGCCACTTCTCGTCGTGTATGTCCTAAAGGATTCTTCAGTTGTCCTCAGAAATCAAGTGGAAATAGATACCGCACAAAAATGAGGTCGCAAGAAGGAGTTGTGCTACGCGCCAATTGGCGCGTCGGCAGCATGACTAGATAACAACGCCGCATTTCATAAGTGATAGGGAAAATCTGGAGACGGCAGGTCTTATGAGAAAACTTGATGGACATCAGTCTTCCAAAGAGTCACAAACCTGTCTTGTTGATTAACACGGCATTTTATTATCCATTGTTTGGCAAGAAACTTCCCCATACTGGCATACTTCATTACGGAAGTATTTTATTCTCACTGTCCTCAACTGTACTCAGTTGTTGTCCACTGGTTCTCAACCCTGCTTCACGTATTCAGTGCTCACGAGTTTATAAGCGGCCGGCTGTTATCGTTCGAATACTTCGGTGACTAAAACACTGGAACGAAAAATAACGACGGGTTGATCATTAATTTGTATACACACCAGTCCCAACGAGCCCGACTGCGATTGCATCAGTGTATTAGGGCAGTTTGTTGAACCGATTCTTCCAGGAAGCTTGTGTTAGGTTAAGCCCATATGGTAGGCTGGTTGCATCCAGTTGGACTTCTTGTGTGGGTCCTCAGTTTCGAGACGACTGTTACATGGTTCGAAATAGAAGTATTCACCAACGCCAGACATGCATCTGCCTGGAAAGATGTAGCAGCACAAGTTGATCTGTTGGTTGTAGAAAGTCCTGTTTTAACAGATGCAGTAGACTTGCATGTCAAAGTTGTGATCAAGTGTTCACATTCCGATGACCACTTTGGTCACAAAATTTTGCTGTCCATTGGACATTTTCTAGTCTTCTCCTATTAACATTGACCTACTTCATCATCTCTAATTGTCACCTTCAGTATGTTCGTCAAATGATGCACTAGAGCACTGGGAAATCATGTCTAACGTATTGTCACACATTATGATCAAATACAACCCAGTAACAGTTAATCGTCATAAGCTGTCAAAAATCTTCGTGTCTCTGTTTTGTAAGGGAATGGCTGTGCACAACCAACTCTTCATGGCTGTCGCCAAATGGATGTCACTTCAACCGTGGGTGACAGTTTGTGCAGAATCCACTCACACCTTCGTACGTTTTGCCCAAACCTGATGAGGATTCTGTAAACTCATGTCCAACGACTAGTTAAGTTTACCCACCACCATCGATTTAGGCTGTTCACAACTTTACACACTACGGTTGCCTGCACCACAAAACTGAAACATAATGAAAAGTTCGAGGTGAAACTTAATTCATGATTTGTGGGACACCAACCTTGTTATATTGTTCCATAAAAAAAACGGGGACAGTTAACATTGATTAACCGACTCAAATCCGATAGGAGATAGACACAGCTCCCGGAATGCCCTAATCTCACATCTACTCGATTTTCGGTACCCGAGGCCCAGATGACCAATTTTGGTCAGTGTTGGTTTTTTCAGTAACGAATTTTCACATTAACCAACATACTTCTTATTGTACCGCCTGAGTGAACATCATATCCGTTTCACCACACAGGGTTCGACAAGAATGGAAGAAACAATTAATTTAATTTGACATTAGAAAAGTGGAGAATTTTTGTGTGACAAACAGAATTTAAGCAGTGAGGCAGTTCGTTTTTGCCCTAATATAACAGAATATATTTACTATTACAGTTTATTGTGGTTGTGGTTGACACGCTAGTTTACTAGCCACGACAGCTGGAGTGCAAAATCCGGCCAGGATGGGGATATACACTACTAATGGGCTGTAATGAATGTTTCAGTGATACCTAACAACCAAAATGTGCGTACTGACCGGTTCAAGTCACCCGGCGGTGTCTTGTACTTTTCAGCGAATATTGTGATAGTCAAGGAAGCATAACGCCCCAAAATAAACGCGATTCCGTATGACTGGTTTGTTAGTGAAGATGCTTCGACAGTCTTCCCAAAGAAGGTCTACTGTGTTTGGCCCGGAAATTTTTCCAGTGGTAGAAACAGGACAATCCTTCAACATGGAACACCTACTTGTAAGGTACGCCTCAGTACGTGTGACTTTCAGTAAACTATGTTGTGAAGATAAATATCAAGTTTAAGCTGCAGAGCAGCTCAGATGCAGTAGTTACTTGTGGGATACTTCTATTCCTGTGTGCTCCCAATATTTCGGGAAGACTGTGCGTGAATTCCTACTGGACTGCGCACTGACGACATCAAAATATTTTCTTGACACAGACCATTTATTAAAGGAGAAAATATCAGAGGTTGTTATCAATCTCGAAATGTAATCGTCTGCAGCTGCGAATGGTGGATTAATCACATACTGAAAACAGCCTGCTGGTACTTCGAGTGAATGTTCCAGTGGATACAGTATGGATTCACGTCACAACGTCCGAAGGAATGTTCATAGTTCACAGACTAAATCTTGTTTTATATTTCATGTCAATATTTATTTAAAACTTTTGAAGTGCTCTAGGAACTGTGCATTATACTGTCAACAGAGGGCCTATCAAAGAAGTGCAGTTTGATGGAATTAGAAAACTGGACAATTTTTCTTGTAACCATCAGTAATTAAGAGACCCAGTGGTAATCTGATTATTTGTCTACTTCTGTTTTCAAACTGTTTTCACACCAAGTTGTGCTAAAGCAGCTGTTTGAGTTATTTTGTTTAAAGACCAAGGTTTTGCTTAGTGGTACAGGTGAGCATACCAGTGGTTTGTTTGAATGGAGTAACCGCAAAAACGCGCAGTACTGAAAGAACGTCTGATTTGCTGTTGCGTTAAGTAGGGTTATTTTTTTCTGGAGAACAGCATAGGGATTGTTCTTAACTAAATGGTTTCCGTAGTAGGCCGTACCGTTTTATGATTGGCATGTTTCAATGAGCTGTTCATGTTCACCTTTGCTTCTACTTGTCCTATCACTACAAAACCGAAATGAAGAATACTGTTACTTCAGAGGTCGTTGATAGGCTGTGTCGTATATCCTTGTTTAGTCTGTTGAAATTCATTAGAAAACGCAAGTCATTAGATATGGGTGCGTCTGTACAACTTTTCTCGTGAAATTCTTCCGGTCAGTGTGAACACAAAGCTGTGGTAACAGATTCAAAGCACAAAGTAGATGAGGCAGTGATAAGGAGATGGTAGTGTGATGCAGGTTGAATAACCGTGTTTGGCTGCATTAATGACTCAGTGTACGAATATCTAGAAATATCTGGCCAATGTGTTTGATTATTCGAAGAATAAATTTGCGTACGTTGGAAGACTCGATATTACAGCTACGCGTTTCTTGCGCAATGATCCATTGAGCCTTCTTTAGGTGTACAGAGTAATTTCCAATACGACTGGGAGTTTACAACTCTTGATGTGCTTGATCTAACCGTTTCAGATGCGTTTAAAAATAGTGCTACTCAAGCCCTCTTTCTGTTTTGGAATTATGATTTTTACTGATAGCATATCGAAGCTTAGATGTAAGTGTCATCTTTTGAGTAAATTTTTCAACGACTGAACGCATAGCATTCTTTAGAAGTCACGTTATGAAATGTTACAGGCAGCAATCACTGCTTGTTGCGTCCATTCGATGAGTGTATAATTGATCAGGTCTATGATCATAGACAAAGTTTCCTCTTCCATCAAGTTACCTTCACGGTTACGACATATTCACGTTTCTAAGGTTGATTTTTATTCTTATACTAACGTTCCGTGCATCTGATGGACATGGAGTCCAACGCAATTCAAACATTATACAAACATTATACAAATCAAACATTGTACATATAAAGAATGGAATTATTGCAGCACTTAGCATATTGTAAGTCCACTAACTGCCCTGATCACCTCATCAGATATCTGCGATAAGCTTTTAATTAATCAGTTAACAAAAGAGTATAATATTCTGTTTTGTATTCCTATTAGAGCGTTTTCTTAACTCACCAAATCACACTGTAATCCATATGTTGATTTTGGCGATCAGATCTGATGAAAAACCTCTTATTCCTGACATCTTTTTAAAGGCAGAGCGTGTTTAATCTTGTTCATTTTGAGCATGGGAAATGTGAGCGAAATGAACGTCAGACCTTCTCCTATTTTTATACCGAATTTGTATCCTCGATGTCTCAAACTACGTTGTGTTTGACCCGTCCAAATAACTCGACATAGAACAGATAGTTGCATCCCTAAATTGCTTGTATCCTAGGCCACCATCAGAGTGTTCGCATGGAAGACGAAAAGTGACAACTTTTGCGCCAATTTCGATGGCTATCTGCTATGTTTATTTGGCATTTCTTTCCGGTGACTCCCTCAAAATAACGTTCGTATTCTTCAAATTCATTATATCGTTCCGTGCACTTTTTCAAGTTCATTTTACCCACTTCTAGCACGCTAGCGATCCAGTACTTAAATAGAACGCCTGTTAGACCACTATTCCAAACGTTAATGATTCTTCACAAACCGACACAGACACGCTGGCAAACATCGTGTGCACACGGGTGACTTACACTTTGTCAAGAACGATATGGAATTTGGTTGCTGGCGCGCTCAGCCTGAGAACTATTTGACTGAAGAATGGAAGCAACCCTGGACAATTTGTGAGTAAGTGAATGAACAATGACGACAAACTTGACCTAGTGTAAGGACCAGATTTGCTGAAAGTAGTTTCTGTATGTATTAGCTCACCAGTTCGCTTGGTGTCGTAAAACGCCGAGCGGCTCGCCGACTAAGTTGAAGTTTACCTGGTAGACAAGCACCACTTTAGTGAAACTGGTCATGTTAGTTAGCACAAAGAAACCTTTAAACTCTGTCCCGCGATTCAGATGTGCACATGTGACAGTACAATCCATGAATATGAGGTGTTTAAGTTGTATTGTGAATCACTCAGACACTGAGGCCTGACACAGCTGAGCACACAAGGCGATAACGAGTGGGTTAAACAGTATAAGAAAATCTATCAGATGGGTGAGTGCTTCACCTTAGGAACGACAAAAATGATCAAAGGATGAACTAAATGGAAAAATCAACTAAAATGTACAAACCTTCAAGCGATAACTCTTATGAATACAAGGACTGATCAGCAGTTGAACAGTACAAAGTAAATAGTCAGTAAGTATGCTTTGAATGCACAAAGAAAATATAAAATTAAGAGTGATGTGAGTGCAGCAGCAACTCGAGCAACATAACGAAAGTTAAACAAGAGAATGAAGGAAGTTCATATGTAGAGTATTGTTAAGTTGTCGTAGGGTTCATCACTTCTTACCATTCTACGCACGCAGGTGAGTTTCCTAGTACACCAAAGCTCGTCATTTCACAATACGGCGTCTACTGTGACCAGCCTTTATGTAGTTATTATATGGCAAGTTTCGAATATGAGTTTTGTTGAGGTGCTTTTCCCAGTTTCACCCTCGGCAGTCACAAGGCATTGAAGGACGTGTTATAAAACCTGATTACTTAGTGTTCCGACCATAAGGCCAAATTACTGCATTCCTTACGCAATGGTGCATTCTCAGATACTATCCCGAATGGTAAACGCAGACATCAAATTTGTTTTTTGACTTGGAGGTGTAGGAACTGTCAGGCACAACACAGCTGTTGTATCCGTACAGTTCAGAGTCGCTTTAAATTTATGTTCCAGCAAGTGTTCCTCATTGTTAACGTTATATGCACGCCAGCTCGTTAGATGTTTTTCAGATTACTGGTAGGAATTCGCGCAGCCTGAGGTATCCATGAGCATAACGTGCAGGTTAACGATGTTTAATTGCCACTTGACAGATGTAACAACAATTCGGGTACTTCCTTGTCTGGACGGTTTCCGTAATCCATACAGTACACTGCTGGCCATGACCCGTGCTAGTATACATAAAGTGTAAAACCTGTAGAAAATAGCATTCAATCGGTTCGTGTATTTTCTCTTGAATAGGTCCACTAAAATGTGCGTTTTTTGTCTGACGTTCTGGTTTATGGAAAACTTTTTCTACTCAGTTTCTATGGTGGACTTCTTGTTAAAGTGCAGACTATTGAGGTGTGTTCAAACGTAACAAATCTGGGTTATTATTTTTGCATAGACAATTTGGGCTAACATTAGTTCCAGTATTTTCTTCAGATTTGCCAAACAAGTGTCAGTCACCATAAGCGTCGTGACATTATTCACGACTGTGGCTCCTCTCTTACGATGCAAACGTTCGTTTGTAAACCTGGAACCAAAACGAACGTTACTTAAGTCAAACAAGGTTGATTCCTATTGATTTTGCTTGCCAACACAGTTAGCTTTCTTCCGCCTACAAATTACTAACGTTTACTTCTTAGATTTGGCCTGGCAGTAAAAAAGTAGGCACTCCCTCAGAACAAGAAGCAATAATTCGAGTGTAGATGATCTTCGCCAACGTATACAGTGTCTTCCTTTATTGTGTTTGGATGTACTCAAGTTTGTTTGGTATGTTGGACAACTCTGCATAATGCGTTTCTCAACGTTGAATTTGCTGAAGTTTGTTTGGTTTAACTCAAGACAGTTAGGGCAAGATTTTATTTACCTTTCGCTGCGTACTGTGCGCAACCACCCCGATGGCATGCATAGTATGTAGCTGTCATACGTCACGTCATCATGATTAGCATGGTGTATCTGCTGAAACCTTCTTTACTTAGTACAGTCTGCCACACTTTCATCTTCTGTTGGACTTCCTTGTTCAATGAGTTCACTTACCGCTGACTAGTGATCATTTTTCTGCGTAGTTTTCCGGTTGATGTATTTCAACCGTTTCCTGTCGGACAACCTGAGCGTTTTATTGATCCACCTCCAAGTTGAGAAATCATGTTTACTGATGAGTATTCGGGTATTTGGTTAATTTCAAGTTGAACCTCACCCACAATTGAATGCAGCCGTCGCATTCCCATAGACTTTCCAGTCGGCCCATTTCGAAA
>LUCH01000465.1:163960-182000 GCA_013368495.1 Paragonimus heterotremus
AACTCTTTCAAAATATTGTTACGTCATCAGAACCCGAAAAAACTCATTTTATTCTCACAAATGATTTGGTCGTCTACATCCTCAGTCAAAAAATGTCTTCTGTCCACTTTCACACATTGCATCCACGAATTCTCCGGCATTTGCCCAAACATTTTGTAGCAGTGGAAAGGAAAGAAAGCCTTAAACAAGAGCAACCAAACATATGTCGAAACTGTCGAGAGATGCATTAGCCCATCAGTTAGTAATTAACATAGTGCGGATGAAACACAGCCTCACCAATCACAGTGCGCCTGTCATCTGCAGGTTATAAGGTCAGTATTGCATTATAGCTTATGGTCCTGATGAACGTTCACATTTCACACAGTATTGGTCGACCGTTGGCAACCGGTTCTAGGTGATCAAAAACAATTGACTGTTTACCGTAGACTTGGCCAAGTAACATACACAACCCAACTCGACATGCTGTTTTTTCTCAAGCTAAGCACACGTTTATGCCTTGTATGTTTTATTCAAATGGCTTAAAATATCCCAATCTTATAGTTGATAACAACAATCAAGGTTTACTCGAAAGCGTAATGGTGAGTAGTCATCTATTCAATGCATGCGCTACGAGATGCGGACGCAATCCCCAATCGGTTCATCAGATCCGAGTCGTCTTAAAGATACTAACAGAAGTTGCCCTATTGGTGATAAAGAGCGTACATACACAATGAGATTCTGGTAAGCATTCTCACACTTATGTTACCCTTATGTCTATTAACTATGTTCACTCCACCAAACGCGCCATGAGCAAACAGTCACGTGACTACAAAGTGCATACTCGATGTAAATGTCAACAACTTGTTAACAACTTTTGGTGATATATTAAACAGCACCCACAGCTGACCGCAGCTTTCGCATTCCTAAAGACTTTCCAATCGGCCGCTTTCGGGCAGCAGAAGCACTAGACTCGAGTTTCGCTCTCATTAGAGCTCGTCAGTAGTGCATATCCTAGCCACTGACGGGAATAGAACTTCAGCCACGCTTTCATGAGGCAACCATGTTGATCACTGTGCCACTGACCTTACATTACACACGACCGAATTATCGTATGTGAACGCTCAACCACTTTCCTTTGTGAGTAGTGATCAGGTTGCCCGGTCTTTCTGATATTAAAATTCGGTCTTGCCTAATGTGAGGTCAATGGTACAGTGGTAAACACGGTTGCCTCATGAAAAATGTGGCTGGAATTCTAGTCCCTGCAATGACAAGGATACGCGCTACTGACGAGCTCTAATGAGAACGAAACTCGAGTCTAGTGCTTCTGCTGGCCGAAAGGGGCCGACTGGAAAGTCTGTGGGAATGCGATAGCTGCGATCAATTGTGACTGGTGTTCAATTCATATGAACGAAAATCCCTTACTACTCATCAGTAACTTTAATAATTTTAAAATGTCAGCACTGTCTGAAGTACAGCAAAAGATTGTCTCCATGGCGATGTAAACAATATGCATGCTAGTGTAGTGTATTGGGTAACGTTCTGCGTACAGAAAGCGAGCTAGAAGCAGTGTTGTTTTTACACACTACTAATAGTTGCAGACGAATCTCTTCCTCCAGCTTGGTCTCTGGGTTCTTACTGCCATGACTGCGATGTAATCAGTTCCCACCGAGCTTAGGAACACACTCTGTTTGTTCTGATTGCAGTTCGTCGTCGAAAATCCAACTTATAATTCCTTGTAAAACAACAACTTGGAAACCACGTTTTTTGCGAAAATGTTATCTAATACAACTTTGGCAGTCGTTGGTTGATGGCCTCATACTCAGAGGCCCCTATTCAACAGATGATGCCTTGAACTCCCCACTAGTAAAATCACGTTAGCAACGAAGTTAGTTACCACATTCGCTGCACTAAATGCAATGACTGATTCAAATATTTGGAGCGGTTTGAATTTAACAGACAGTTCCACTTGGAAAGTCAAATGTGAACTACTAACTTGAATACCATCTACTGATAGGATCCTTTTGAAGTGGTGTCAAGAAAAACATAACTTCGAGTCAGATTGGGTTAAACGCTCCATTGTGCAACTGGTCAATACTAGGACAATCGCCATCTACATCAATCTGATTTGAAACAGTCAGCAACGAGAAAACTCTCGCTTCCATGGGGCATTATAGAAATTAAGGTTGGAAAGCGGAAACAAAGTGTATGCATGACTTTTGGATTACCAGGTGGTGACATAATGTGGCGAAAAGGCGTCCAATAAAGCATAATCTTTATTGTCCACCTCGCCAGTTACCATGCCACATGCGCGCTTGCGAGTTTGAATCACAATCCCAGTCCACAACACCCCCCCGGTTTCCGCTCACAGGTCGTGTACACTTCTACCCGGTATAGGTGTGTGATTGTCGCCTTCTATCCGAGGGTTTTCCGCCTTCTATTCCTCGTCCGTTGATCCGATTTCGTTGGGCGATGGCTTGTCCGGTCGCTCGTGCTGTCCTCCCTCCATCCACTGTGGGCTTTGACCATACTCCACATCCGTGCCGAGATATTTCTGAGAGTGTTGGAATAATCACGCCTTCAATTTGGTCATCCATCCTATTTTGGCTGTCACGTCTCGCCCGTTAGTGCGATCCGGTCGGGCGACAACTCTTCCGGTTGCACACGCTGTCCACCATCCGCTCGCGTTGAGTTTTTGAACGCACCTCCCTCTCTGTTGAGGTATTCCACCGAGAGTTGGAATGCTCACACTTCCTGACTGACAGTCCACCACAATAAGAGTGTACATCACCTTCACATCAGATCTACATGTGTACGTTTAACAACCTCTCGAATGCCAGTGAGGCTTCTCTGAAAGACCTACATAATCATCAACCCCGGGACTCATCATAAGGATTCAAGATTATTCTGTTTATGGAAGAGTTCCGTAATTACCAGTTCAATCATCTTTGATGTATTGTAGATGGCTGGTAACTGACACACAAATCAAAAGATGTTTGGGATACCCATCGAGAGACTTATCATCACTCCGGCAGCTTGTCATTAGGTAGCCCCATTGTTTAGACCGGGGATAATATCAAAGTTTGAAGATAAAGGTAGGGGGAGTGATCTACCTTAATTCGCAACACATTTAATGTAAAGGTCGAACAACTGAAAATCAGGTTGCAAATAAATAAGTGAGCTTAAGGTGGGAATAAAGCGGTGTGTGTTGGACAGTTGGATTTGATCTTTTACCAAGCACCATAGTCGACTGACCGTAGCCATGCTCACATTTTAATCATCCCTAACTGCTGAAAATAGATAGTGGGTACATAACGACTGTTCTCTCTAGAAAAACAAACAATACACACTACTTTCTGAAGTATGTGGCAGATATACTAAGTCTTTGACAGCAAAATAGTTGTAACAACTTTAGTTTGGGTATGGAGAAAAGGCGGTATTCAAAAGCAAGGTAACCACTGCACTTTTCAGCTTGGACCGTCACCTGGCTGCACGCTGAGCACAGTTGTTCGACTATTTCGACAGAAATAATCTTCTACCTGACATAAGCTGATACCTCACTATGTACACTTATTTCAGTCCTTGTGTGAACGCTGAAGTAAAGCTAAACATCGTGACATTTTTTTTCACTGAATATTCATGTCTTAGAACCAATTGAGTTAGAGATGGATGGGAACTAAAGAAGACAGTTCCACAGGCATAATAGAATAGCTGTAACCAACATACTCATAAGCTTGACGTAAAGCAGATTTAGACGTACTAACTAAGTTGCGGAACCTACATGTGGTTGACAGCTCCACCAGTTGAATGTTTCGACCGACAGGATGAATACTTTGTTCATAGTAAGTGGTATTAGTAAGCCTAGAAATAACACCAGTTAAACAGATGGTTATACAGAATACTGACGAGTTACAAATTAATTTCACACAATTTGCATCAGTTCTGACAAAAGAACGAATGTAAACCTTTATCTAAAACTTAGTAACATATTACTTATGTGGAATGAGTCTCAGGTGTATCGTGTAGATTTAACAGAGGCGTCCATTGAACCGTTTATTTCAAAGTTGTTGCAAGAACTGCTTACGTTAATTGCAGAAGACAAGATTATCTATATCCAGAACGCTCGTGAAATAGGAGTGAATTTTATTTTACTTGTACACTGCATGCTTGTTAACCCACCAAAGTATGGGACCTGAAAGATAGTACCGTTAACCCGAACGAAGGGTTTACCATACAAACAGTTTGTAGCATAAGTACACCGCACTTCAGATCAATCACTCAAACTGTATAGGGTTTGTTCACAAGTCATTACTCATGTACACACAACGCTTGATATTATCATAGTTTTCGGTCTCTTCACGGTTTGGTTGAGAAGAGTTATGACCATTCAGAAATCCACCAACTTTTCCATGATATTCCAAAATAATCGGCTGCTTGGCAACAATTCGAGACGACTTGAAAGTAACGTTGATACCTGAAAAGCTTTGAGTACAGACAACCAGTCTTCCCTTGTGATTAGGACCATACTGTAAGAATAACATGACGCGCAGCACCGGTTGTCATGACAGCACACAAGAACCAACAGGCCCGAATTCCTCTGTTATGGTGCTTATGTGCATGCTAACACGTGCGCGGTACCAGCAGCTGCTCTTACAATATGATCATACTGGCCACAGAGTTTACATGCCGTTGGTGACAGACTGTTTAAACAATCGATTTATAGCCAGATTCACAGCATACTGTCACTGATTTTGAGCGTCACTTTACATGTCTTCACATAATAAGTCAGTCGTAGACAAGACAAGAAAAAACTGGTCGTCGCATTTATCCGTTCGGACGAATTGTCAAGCCAACTAGTTCGTTTAAGACAATATCACAAGGTTTACTCTAGCGAACTGTGATGAGTTAGGGTTAAATAGAAACAAGAAGGTGAGATAGTAAGCGATATGAATTTAACGTTTACGGCAACATTACCGAACGGGCAAACTGATAATTATGGAAATCATAGAAACGAACATGGTTGTTCCTGAATATGTTTAACATTGCCTTATCAGATTATGAATTTTGAAACGGTTTCTGCATTATGCCTATTGTCCACATATGTCTTATGTGCCCTGGGAAGCGCAGATATTCTGGCAGCTGATGCTCATCTGGATTAAACCGAAGTCCCCTGAAGCACTCTGTAAATTTGTTTAAATGAGCAGGACAGCAAAGCTAGTAAGTATGAAACAATCCGTTTGTAGAAAGTTCACGCTTCGATCTAGTGGGAGTAGCGGCATCTGCTTACGTGACTGGTGTTCTAAGACGTACTTTAAGGAGTTAAATTTAAACTTCATCATTTAACCACCACAAGTTTGGTGTCCAGTAAGTAAACTAGAGATGAACTTCTATGGCAGGGTTAAATCAAGTCTCTAGCTTGACTGAAATGATAACCACACCACAGCTAACCAGATATGTGTAAAAAATTTGTTGTAACTTTGAATGCTGAGTTGCCTCAATGGAATTCCTTGAGGTTTCATACCATTCGACGATCTGTATCGAAAACTGGCTTAGAACATGCTTAAATATTTGTACCGGATCCACATTCTAACTCGGTCTCTCGTACTCTGCCAGTTACTAGTGCTTTTGACTCCATATTTCGGTAACCAAATTAAAGGAAACAAAATTTTTTCCCGTCGTAAGTCACCAGTTTCCTGCTGATGTTGCCTAGTAGCCAGTCCACATTGACTTTTGCTAATAAGACCGCCACGAACAACTCAAGAAACTTACATCTTGATTGCTCTTATACTTACTATGGGAATGATGTGTTATATTTTGCTTACTCTTCTCATTTAGTGCCCGTTGTGTTCGCTTTCTCGATTTTCACTGGAATGAAGCCAGCGCAAGCCACCGCGATCAATACTGACATTAATTTTAGATGCAGTAGGTCAATTAAAACTCACCCAATCAATATATTGCGAGTTTCATAGTCAATCTATGAGATATATTAGATGATTATCATTTCTGATTCCGTCTGTGCACTTCGGTGTGACATAACAAGGATGACTCTGAATTACTAAATTTAACCAAAAATGTATTTGTTCAGACCATGTTGGAGGTTTGAATCCAGTTGTAGTCAAGCGTGAATTTCTGTGGAGAGCAAATTTCGAGTTTATCCACTGTCGTCCGTAGTGATTTGGTGGATGAGTATGAAAATGTTGGTTCATATAAACTGTGCATTCATGGCAGTGGTTTCACAGCTGATCATAAACTTTCACTAACCTATCTGACAGCTTAACACCTGAAGCTCAGTGCGTCCACATCTAGATCTGTTTTAGCGCAGTAGAGACTAAACTACACAGTTTACTAGGTACATATGAGAGGAATAACACGTAGTTTACTATACGAGAATATCAGCACATCCGGTCATGGTAGATCTACAGAACAGACATAAATAATGTTGCCGCCTAGTGAAACCACGATTTTCGGTGTCTCAATTGTAGAACTTGACATACTGGATTTTGACAATACATGACTCCCGACTAGTTTATCACAACTTGTACAACAGTACATGTAACAGAATAAAAACCATTCGCAATTTGACCTGGCAATAATTTAATACTTCAGGTCTAATAAAAATCAAGAGTTGAGCGTTGTGTGCGCAACTTCGTGACAGATGAGTTATCTGTTTCCAAGTATCAAACAAGTAAGTCAAGCAACCCTATTCCAGCTGGAGGTATGAACAAAATATATACTTCGCGGCTGACTTACCAAATCACGGCTTGAAAAGCTTGATATATCATCTTGTTAAATTTTGCGTTAAACTAACAGTTGACCTGACACAAAACCGAGATGGCCGGGAGGGTTAGAGAAGAGCTACAAAACCTCGTGCATTATTCTGCTGTTCAGTTTATAATCCCAGGGAATACCAGACTTGCTACACGTCCATTGAAATTCCAGAGGCACAGGCACATGTTCCGTGTGTTCAACCAGACAGGTCACGCAAGGGAATACGCTTTGAAACACAAATGGTTTATTCACTAGATCATACACAGGTTGAGAGTTATGGTAATTCGTATTCTCAATTTAGCACAATCTATTAACTAATGGGTCTATCTATTCCAAACCAACTGATCAGTAAAAGGCACTGAACTTGAAATACAGTCTGACGTAAATCGGTACCAATTAATAAGTCGACTTGCATAAAGCTTTCAGCTGATAGCAATCCATGTATATCCTGACCTTTCTCTATGTATGTTTGATTGTTGTTCCACATTAGTCAAATCCGCAAGAAAGCAGTGATTTATATACATCACAAGAAGTGTGTGTATTTCATCGTCCGAACGTATACGCACACGACGTATGAGTGAACAGGACAACCTTCAATTTACACTAAATCAGACAGACTGTGATAACCTGGCGTGTACTATTGCCGTCCAAGTCACTCAAGGGAGGACTGACTAGTAACCAATCGGGATCATTGATAAAGGACACCAGCTGCGATGTCACATGTTACCGGATCAGGCTCTCCGATCAGAGAGCATGTTGCACTCATCAGCACAAACTCTGCAATAAGGTTCATATCTATTATTTTATTCTGACTAAAACCAGCTTGGTCCATCCAGGCTTTCGAATTCCGACTGACGTCATTCTGATAGACGTGTGTCGTCCAAACGTAAGTGTACATCAACATCTACCACCTATGTTGTATTCCAAAAGACAATTACTTCATATGTGCACAGAACTTTCAATCAGTTTTGAACACAACAAAATGTCCTTCGGGGTTAAAACCGATTTTCATACTGAACCTAAACACAAGTAACACACATAGGGCAGTATAAGGCTGTTTTTGTCTAAGTCAACGCGAGGTGAACAGGCCAAATTCCATCAATCAAATGCTCGCTTAGCGTCGTTTGAAACAAGTAGGGTAATAGGCATCATAATAGGAAAGTGAATTTTAGCAACGAGCTAGGATGTCTGGTAAATGGAAGTGGTACTTTCGAAAAGTGAGATATGATCTAGTAAGAAAACTGCTGCCAGATGAATAGTAATTGTTTGAGGAGCATTTTGAAAGAACATCGAATGAACTCATTATTCTGAACGATGCTGCGCATGTCAGTTTGCATGTTACCATTTCAGAAAATGTCTAGTTCTATCGAACAGGCCAAATCCACTGGAGAACACCGTTCACTTTCGAAATAGCGATTCAGTACATAAATCCCGTGCCACAAAAATGTGGTCTCTTGTTTTTACGATATCGGTGTATAGTCTGTAATCTGGACATAAACTTGGTTGTCAATCCCACGCCCCAATCACTCGGCAACTGTACACTGATGTCAAAATTTATGGCAGTATGATGGGATTGTGCAATCAGTAAATTCGAGAATGAAATAACTTAGGCCACACCTAAGTTAATTCGATTGTTAGGAACATATTGAAACTGTGTATCCTAATTCTGAGGTAAAATAAAGCTGCGTTTCACTAGTTTTGTACAGTAGGCCACATCAGTATTTTTTATCCTAGCCACTTATGCGATATTCTTCATGAAATCACTAATAATAAACCAGTGTCAAATATCTACCGATTGTCATTACTCGAAATAAACTTAGTTAATGGGACACATCAGATGGACTGATCTCTTGTCATACACGTATATCTTATGAGATATACAAGAATCTTCCTTATGATTATAGTTTGTCATGATCGTACCTGCTCTAGCAAAGACTCTATTCCTGACTTGCTTAAATGTTTATTCTCATAGTCCGAACAAACCAACTTCAAGGCCATTCCATTTTTGTCGAGTTGATAGAGCTGACAACAAGTACAATTTATCATAATTGCAAGATATATCAATTTTTGCTTACCTCCCGAATAATGTAGCCAAAATAACTGTAGTATAAAGAGTTCCCTTGTGAATTTGTTGCGAGATGTGTGTGTAGATACCAGATCTAATATTCATTATTTTCGAGGTATCAACATACAGTAGTTGTCCAGTGGGTTGTTGTCAGCTGGATGGTGAAATTTCTAAAACACGTTTGCACGTTTTGCTCATTAATGAGTCTACATAAATACTTGTCGACTTTTCTTAATGACAACCACATGTTTCAGTTTGAAGCTAGGACGCGCCTTCAGTCAAATCAGTTCTGCGATCTCCACCTTCATCATCTTGACCACTGGCACGGGTTAACAAGTGAGGGATGCAGATCTCCAACTATCACACGACAATCAGAATATTTCAGTCGGCCACCAGTGGATGATGTACAGTAGACGCCCAATATTGTGAATTCTATTCAATATTACAGAAAGAAAAGAAAGCAACGGTCGATGTAGGAAATTGACATACCCATCTGCAGCCTAACTGAGAACAACTCGTTGGTTAGTATACATCGTTTTTGGATAACCATTCTGAACTTTGTTCCCGAATTGTCTGGAAGTGATGAGGTCGAACTAAGTTTGCACGAGCGTTTATACAGACAAACTGGAAAATATGCACCTACCGTCATGACATCGACTTAACCAAATCATCCTCCAGCTTCGTAAGTAATGTGTAAATTCAAAAGGGAAGAATCTGGCGGCAACTGTGATTAAATTATTAAAAAAGGCTCGTAACGTCAAAAAGTGCATAATTACATTTGTGATGAACAACATTTTGACGGAGAATAGAAGGGCGAATAATGATACAGAAGTTGAACAGATCTGATTGTGTTTTAAACAGGCGTTCAACTGGAGGACAGCTGAAAACAGACGACTGAGACAAAAATATTTGGAAATCTATTACAGTAACTGCATCGCTAGATAGGCTGGTCCCCGGGTGATCGATTGGAAGGAGAAAGTGCACATAAAAGGAACATTAGCCAACAACTTCCAAGCCAACTAAACCTGAAGGTTAAAAGCAAAGAGACAAAAATTAAAGTTTGGATATTTCCTTTGACCTTCAGATCATAGGCATTCGATGTGATATAGATGTTTCTGTTTACTACTAAGCTCAACTGTATGCGAATGAGTAATTCTCAGTGTAATCGGCTCAGAACCACGAGTGATAGAACAATCCAAGTGAGCAGCCTAACTGCCAAAGATAGGTAGGGAAAACATGTGAAACGGCGCTTTTGAAGGTAGGGCCGACCTTTGCAATGCCGGAAAGCAATGGACTTAAGATAGGGACTATCTGAAGCTCCATAACAAAAGCGCAACTAAATTCCTTATTGAAATGGCAACGTGCATGGGAATACCATCTTAGATAATCAGTCCGGAATCATATGGGTACAGCTAGCTTTGCAGTAAGTTGACGAAATGGCAGTCCAAATTTGTTGCGAATGGGAAGTTTAAGCTAGGGTTCAAGGTCATGATGACCATATATAAATTACAGGGGTATCGGGTATTTCATTTAAGGATCCGTAAAAGAAATTAGCTGGGTTGCCCAGATATTCGGTACCCCATGTTTTAAACTCTTTCCCTCTGAGGAGGCTAAGCGTACAAAATCACCATCTGAGAACTTCCATTTTCAGGATGACTGTCCGGCAAAACAAAACCAATGCTTTGTTTCTTAACCGCAGTTACATTGCTGCGGTATCCAGAGTGGTGTGCTCACTGCCAGTTTGTCCGAAGCAGAACTTAATAGTATACCAAGATACTTTACAGTTTGCCTGTTAAATCCCTAAAAAAGAACCATTACAATACTCCAGGGAAAAAAACTTTAGGCGCCTGGTATGTGACGACCATACCATCAGATGATTCAGGGTTGTTTAGTCTGGCCTGAAACGAGTTGCTGCAACGTTGTCACGAACTGTACTTGTTGACAACGATCTGCAAGTGTCCAACTCATTCGTAGCATAATCATGAAAGTACAGTACATTAATAATTTTTCATCCATTCGTTTCTGTTATCTGGCAAGTCAATAGCTCAGGCTAATAGTTCTGAATTTAGTGAACTCCAGATGATGAAACATATCTTTGCTGTCTGCTTGTTGGTGTTAACTCCATGTTGCGATAATACTTCGAATTTCCGAGACTATAACAATTATTTTTGAAACGATTATTTCTTATAGTAAAATAGTCATCCGATTGATTTTGCAAAAATATTGGCGAAACAATTAAGAATATGCATTAAATTTGAACCGCAAAATTGATGTATTATCTCTGCCGTTTCAAAAAAGTTGAAACTAATTTTTCAGCCCAAGACTTCAGCCAGGTTACATCAGTGCTCAAAAGATGAGCGTCATACGAACAAGAATTGACAAGAAATTTGACTACTGGCCGCTGGGAATTTTTATTGCACGTTTTACGCAGAATGGAATAAGCTCGTGCTTCTCATGAACATTTTCCAAACCTACATGAAGTACGTACCACAGTTCGTGCAACTTTACACTATAACATTTTTATTCAAAAGCTGACGATCTAAATCCGTAGTTGGACAAATGTAGCAATACGTTGTTGATAGGCGTCATAATTAAGAAGGCTTCATTTCTTCCCCGAGTTATATGCGCTCAGCCAGATATCAATATCCGTCAAGAAAATCAGGCTGGGATAGATTAAGTACTGATTAGGAGCACATTAATAAGAATCCGGTCTAGATGACAACGACTTGAGGAGTGAAGTGCAGAAAAACCGTGTTCCGAATGCTCAGATGAAATAAGTTGCTTTTTACGTAAACATGAGATTAAAAGGACAAAAACGTTGTAACTGAGGTCGGCATATTTAACCTAAAATTAGATATGTATTAGGTGATATTGGAGAAAGACAAATCTCATTTTTGATACCATAACCTGTCATCACTTAAGAATGCACCATTCGATTGTTTGCCGTTAGTGCATACAATTTTGTGAGACACTAAACGTCCATGTGAAAGTCGTACTGATGTGCTTAGTGTGAGGACGATCAAATTATCTGTCTCACACACACGCACAAAAAATGAATGGTGGACTATTTACTTTATTTAGCACCCACTGAATAGCACAATCCTGTTTGATGTTTGCCTCTGTTTCCAGAATCTGGCATCGTCGATCAGCTGTTGTAAAACAAGCAATGCTAAGTCTTTCTATTCGGTCTTCAGGTAAAAACAACTAACTTGGGCCCAAGCGTTTGAACGGTCATTCCACCAAAAGCTGATTAGCATATAAAATGTAAAGACTGCAATATTGTCAGAGATCTGTTTATAATTTCTGCAGCGCAGCGTCAAATTTGTAACGGTCATTGTCGCTCCTAAGAACGGCGTGGTCCTATATCATTATGGTCACATAAGACACCAGAATAGTCGTGCAGGAATCGTTAATTGGTGTCATTATTTTTTCAAGGCTTCCGCCAGCTGGTAGCTTTGTTACTCGCTTCCAAGTCAGCAACTTGTTCTCAACGGAAAAGAATTATTCAATAGGAAGAGATGTAACTTACCTGCGGAACACACAAACAATACATTTGATAGAACGGAGCCAGAACACGTTATATGTTTCTTTCGAAAGGCTGAGAGGAATCAGATGCTGATTGGAAGCAGTAACTGTTGAATGTCAGCCAAAGCGAAGAACTAACAGAATTTTTGACCGGTCAGATATATTTTAAACTTTCTGGGAATCCCAGTGGTATTGCCCTATGAGTGCAAAATTCTAGAACTGCATGACCAAACGAGTAGCCGTTTTGGGTGGATTCCCTGGAGTAGTTCGACATGTAGTATGTCGGTAACCTAATTGTCATGTTGCGCCCAACTTCTAGCCGAATCACAGTTACAGCAACACATTTGCTACTTTCCAGTCAAACTAGCCTGCTGTAAACACGCCTAAAAGAACAGGCAAGAGATACATGACCTCTTTTCCATGAGCCCTCATAATATAACTGACTGAAACGCACGGTGGATAATTCACAAGTAACGTAGAAGTTCAAATATCTAAACCACTTGACTTGAGACACTTTTGAAAATCGGTAGATAGATACATTACCCCAATAATTAACAATGGATATTTTAAGCGTGCTGCGTTGACCAAACTTATGGCCACCATTGAATATGCAAAAGTCGTAGCAGTTACCTGACTTTAGGGGTCAAGCCTTTTTTTCGTTTTTCAACCTTCCAGAAGGTGCACATTGTATAATCGCGTGTCTAGTCTCGTCCACATTCAAAGTGGTTAATCGACGTGATTTCTTGGG
The DNA here is from genome assembly GCA_013368495.1 of Paragonimus heterotremus. Taxonomy (NCBI): domain Eukaryota; kingdom Metazoa; phylum Platyhelminthes; class Trematoda; order Plagiorchiida; family Troglotrematidae; genus Paragonimus; species Paragonimus heterotremus. Next base: position 177,043 of record LUCH01000465.1, read on the forward strand.
ATGATTTGTCACTCCCTCAATCGACTGATCGGCCGCCTCGTGTTCTTCGGTGAGGCATTCTGTGTCCACGCTGGCCTCGCTTATGTCGGACGCGGAAACCTCTTGATAACTATCTACAAGATGGTGAGCGTCGGGCGGGGTTCTGCTGTCAGACAGTCGATTGTTTGACATGTGGACCTTCAGAACAGCTGCACCAGCAGCCAGCGATCCAATAAATTGCATCCCGCTCAAGAATAAAAATGCTGGTCGATATTCTTGTGTCACGTCGCGGATCATCCCTATCGAATGTACCAAGTGGTTGACGCAGGTATTAGAAGACAGAAACACATTAGTTAATCAACACAAAGACGTCCAAATATGTGTGACGAAACCTTCCTATCCTAAAGCAAAACATCATAAAAATCCAGGGAAGACTGGCAAGTAAAACTTAGTCAAAAATCCATCACTCATTGCAGGCTGGGTTTCATATCAAATGTTCGTTTGAGCCTATTATAAACAGTATAAACAACCCGAAAATGACCATAGTACACAAGACCGAAAACAAAAACTAGAAAACTATTTCAATCACTCTTAAACAATTGTTACAATGGTAGATGTTCCAATCTCTCGTGGTAAACATGACCTTCAGCTGTTCAAATATACCGAAACAATTAGTAAAAATTTGAAATGTGAAGTAGCTTATTTTTGTTGTACATCTCATGGCAGAAGAGATAAAATGAAACCAACATTTACAGTGGAAAGAAAAGTTTGAATAGCTCACACTATATTTGCCAGAAATAACTTCACGATTTTCAGTATAGTTGAAAGGATGTCATAATATTTGATACCGTAATAGCAGACCGTATCAGCCTAATCGTTTGACTGTCATAGATTCGAGCTTCGCAGCCGGATTCTAGTATTTTGTGAAATTAATGCGGTTTGACACTTCATATTTTGTCATTTCTTTCAATCCAAATTTCATACTTTCAGCTTGAATAAATGCTTCACGCAGAATGACATAGAGGCGATTGAAGCTAAAGAGTCTACTGAAGTCCGGTGGTGAGCCTGTGAACTGAGTATGCGGAAATACCATATCCAAACACTACTTCCTCTCATTTCTGCAAATAAAATGGTGTGATACCAAACCACTTTCGTCTGTAGTCCAAAAATGTTATGAACTGACTATCACAGCATTACCGATCCTATTTAGATTACCGTTTTAATATTGGTTGTGGTTTATTTGGCCTGAAGATGATACACGAATTATATTTTGTAATCGTGCGATGTTAGGATGATGACAGCACACTAACGTCGATCGCTAGAACATAAACTCTTAGTATACGCAAGTTTAATTCCTTCATTCTGATTGTCCCATTTTTATTTAAAAAATCAGAACCACGATATTTACTTCGGGAACGTAATACTTGATGTAGACCCGTTTATATCTGAAAGCATAATTACGATTATCGTTGCCATCAAAGATTGAGACTAGTTCTCCACAATCATGAAGCAATTCAACTAGTAAAGTGAGATAATCTGGCCGTTGATGGGGTCGAGATTCAGCGTGTAATGCGTAGATAAATTCACAGGAATGTTAGGAGGACTGTAGCTCTGTACCGTGATTCACACAACAGTACTTGTTCAGACCGTGTGCTTATTGTTTCTTCCCAACCACCGGGAACGATGGACTCGTGACTTACTTGCGGTAGACCACAGAAAGTTGACACAGACTTATCTCTCAGGCTAACCAAGCTTTTAAACACATGTATTTCGTAGAAGGATGTCATATCAGGATTTATTCGCGCGTGTCATGTGGGTTACCCCTGCTCACAAACGAACTAAAGGAACTTCCTCTCTTCAATTCAAATGATCAGAGAACAAACACACATAAAGACACAAACAAATGGAAAGCAAGCTGGCTAGTGTGGTGTAACAAATTCACTCTGGAAACAGTTGTAATTACTCTCTCTCCCCAACTGAAATAACCTAAAAAAAAAAGGATAAATTTGTTGAAAAGGCCAGAAATTAATAAAAGAATGCCAAACGGAAGAACCAGAAATGGTATGAATGCGGCATTGTTATTTCGGGTAACGTTTGTAACCAGCTATTTGAATGTTTACGATGACCACAGCTAGACAAGTGATACTCATCCACTTTGCTCGATGGAATTGTCAGAGTCTTCATACTTCATGACCACGTTGTAGCTCGACCAACACATGGTTTCACACAACAATTATTGGTCTCAGTATATAATGTACGGTACGGCAAACGATCAGATGGTATGCAGTGTACGTGGCCCAACCATTGTAGGTTGTGCATATCAGTTAGTTGACCGATTAATCGCTCATCACGAGTGTTCTTGAATACGCGCCGGTGAACAGCCGTATTGCCCACGACATCAGCCTACTTGATGTGGGCTAATTGTCAGAGACAATGCTGGTCAGGCACAGCGAATCTGTTGAGAGTTTCGTCGCGAACGGGCCACGTTTCCGAACCACAAAGCAAGAGAGAACGACCACAAGCATTATATCCCCTTCCTTTCAGTGACAACCAGGCGTCCTTTCAACGTCACAGACGATGCAGATTGTCAAAAGCAGCATGTGTTCTGCTATCCTCACTGTTATTTCTTCAGCAATATTACAGGCTGAGGGGATAATGTTATCTACGTATGTGAACGTGTTCACAGTGTCAAGTGCATTGCCTACAGTAAAGAATATGTGAGTGGGAATACCTCAGTCTTGATTCGAGACGTTGCACTTTGAAGGTGCAAACCACGTTTCACACAACCCAGCCCCGTCATTTACTCTGTTCAGCATGGTTTGCATGTCTTCAGCAGAGTGGCTAGGTAAGACAGTGCTATCAGCAGACATCATGTCGGCCAACTTCGTGCGAGAAAAAAACTCGATATCAAGTTCGGTGTGTTTTTCTCATGATAAAATTGAACAAGGTGGGTGGAAATTGGACATCGCTATTATTCACCGGTAAAAGTGATGAACTCCTAGGATATGAGCCTTTATCCTGCCTGCAGAATGGGTATGCAATGACTTTAGCGGAGTTTCTTATTTCTTTGACGCATCCTTGTAAAAGATGCGGTCTCAGAGTTCACTACGAGCAACCGGATCGAAGGCGGCCATCAGATATATAAAATCCCGACTTTCAACTGTGCTCATGCTAAGTCCGTCGCGAGGTAAGAATGTGATCAACGTACCCTCAACTGGAATGAAGTCCATGTTCTCCACGTACATGACTTTCCCTGAGCTTAACTAGGCGAAGTAATACAGAGCCACTGATTAACCTCGATGTTGTAGTCGCCAAAGCACTGCCTCGTTATTTATTGGATAAACTTCCAACCCCATTTTTAAAAACGGAGTTGCTGTTAACAACCGCCAATCCCGAAGCACCTCGTCACTTTCTCAGAGTGTCTGGAAGCCTTTTGTCAACTGTGTTATCAACCCATCACACACCACCCTTGAAAAGAGAAAAACAAGATAGATCTACTCCGTGAGCCTTATTACTCTCCAGTATCTTAAGCACCATGGCCAAGTCCGCTCATGAAGGAGGGTTGTGTGGAACATAATGAATGACCATTCGGATTCCGTTATCTACATGGCGCAACTAAAGCCAGATGAACTGCTTCCCAAGATGTTCAGCTCATATGTCAATTCGGATCCACTTCCTGGTGATAAGTGAACCATCTTTCACAAATGTAGTGTCATGTGCATCGGCCTAACAGATAACAAAACCACTAGTCATAGAAAACTTATTTCTGTTCTACACAGAAATCATCTATTTCACTCTTTCCGCTAGGTGGTGCTCGGGGCGTTTACGCAAGCTTTTAGTAGTCAATTTCCGGACAGTTTCAATCATATTCAGAACCTGATGAAATTGCGATCGATCGACGTGACGGAAATTCAAATCTACCTCACCGCTTTTCCGACACATGCCTCTTCTCAGCATGCCTCCACACCTACCGTTATTCGTTTCCAATTTTCGTTAGATTACCTCACCTGACTCGAACCCGATATCACGTTCAATGCTACACTCTGCAAAACTGATTAACAGATTCTCATGCTGACTGTAATGGCACTCTCTTTAATGGTTCCATGCTACTAAGCAGTTCACTTAATTGTCTATCTATATGTAGCGTTATTCTCTTATCTGGTCTGGTATAGTATACTTTCGTTAAGGATTTCACGCTTAATGACGGACTTCTCCCTCAAATACTTCATTGTTGACCTCCACTGTTAAGTACTGTGCTTATTCAATGCTTCTATCTTGCACAAATTTTGTTGTATGTGTATTCCCGAGTACACGTTTTTCAACTGCTAGTACTATGTGCCCAATAATCAACCGTAAACCATGTTCAGATCACTGCGGACTTGCTGACGTGTCGGAAAAATTAGCTTTCTGTTTAAATTTGAGGTGCACGTCGTAATCAAAATTTTATCATCGTAGCAACTTTTCATTTTGTCTAACTGACTTGTCCCATAAGGATTTACTTTTGACAGTGACAGCCACGATCCTTACATGTGAATACACACGATTTCAGTTAGGAGTTGACTGAAAAGTTTTGGAATGCCTTGTGTGTAGTAACTTAGACACTGACTTCAGGCTGCTACTTTTCACAAGATTGTCCATGAGATGTTTATTTTCTTGACAACCAGACATTTGCCCCTTGTTGATATGAACAGGAGAGACACGGACTAGATGCAATTCCAGAAGATTAGAGTGGGATGTATTTACAAAATATTCTTACTACTAAACCTGCTGTGTTGAGTATGCGTAGACATAGGGTTCCATACATCCCATTTACAGAGGCTTTACAGGTTCGGGCTATACAGAAGAGACCTACTAAATTTTTAAGCCAAACAATTTACGTGAGTAAGGGAGAGTGGTGTTGACTGAAGAGTTTCGACTGATCACTTTAAATGTGAGGTGACACATCGTCAGACGAAATATTTCACTTTCTTAAAGATGTT
>LUCH01000465.1:191428-206711 GCA_013368495.1 Paragonimus heterotremus
GTTGACACCTGCGTATTACGGCAACTGCCTCAGCAAGCCGCAACAACCAGGGTCTATCAGTTGTGTGAGAAAATGTAAACGTTTGTGTGAGGTTCGTCTGATGATGGTCTTCCAGAAGATGACGATTACGCTGGCGGTCGGTCAAGAGTGAATCGAGTCGACCTTAAAATTCAACAGCGCACCACCAGTCGCAGTCAGAGATGTGCCCCATCGCCAAGACGACTAGAATTTCGGAAAAGCTCATAGAGAACCAAGTCGCTATGAATGTGCATCCGAACATTTCGATAGAGGCAGTAATAAACGACAATATATGACAGAGTTGCGTTGAAAAATTCGTGCTTACACTGCAGTTTTTTTCGGAATTATTGTCTGATATCATCTTTGATGCCCTCACTTAGTTCATACAGAATATATCAGATAAATTGCAACTGTTGTAACGAAGCAACTGACCCAACAACAACGGAATATTTACGACTTGGAAGTTTTCTTATGGGTTCTTACAGGTTCGTCTTTGTGACCGGTTCCATCAAGCTGACGAAGTGGCTAGTCATGATATTATAACGCTCGAAATTTTTGACAGACAGGTGTTCACTGAAAGACGGTTCGCAGGTAAGCAAGATACTGAAGGCTGTAGTATTTCAAAGAATGTGCGTGACTACAACGGATTCTGACTAACTATCCGCACCGATTACTTTGGGTGATCACCGATCTTCATGTTTTTCTAACAAGAACTCCCGGTGGCGCCAAATTCGAGAACCGTTCTGCAAGCAAAGATGACTTCAGTAAGTAGCCACAACGCTGAATGAAAGTCACTGCGCTGAAAACATGTAATGTCACAGATATCGCAATAACCTAAACTCATCTGCTGCCTCAGTTACCTACACTCGTGAGGTTCTACATTATTTGTCGATTTTCTAGGAGCTACCTAGCTGACCACGTTGGTATGATCCGAAAGCAGTTGAGTTCTCGGATCTGGAATCACATCTCATCATGAGTAATAAAGTGATTGACGTAGGAGCAGACAATCATATGCGTACATAACGGCTAAAACACAAACCTCCTACGTTGGTAATGGCAGGTCATCCCTTAAGGAGCAGTCATCAGATGAACCTCACACAAACGTTTACATTTTCTCACACAACTGATAGACCCTGGTTGTTGCGGCTTGCTGAGGCAGTTGCCGTAATACGCAGGTGTCAACCTCTATGTGTGTGTTAGCCTAGTATTACACTTTTGACAACAATACTGATTGATTGGCGCACAACACTGTTATTTGTCTCTCTGGCATATTTACTTTGACGGCTGATTAGTTTTTTTCCATTCTATTATCATCTATCCTGTAGTAATTGTTGGATACCTTGCAGAAACTTTTGCCAAGTCAGAAATAGTGAGCATTAACGACTTTCCGCTTCTTTCAAGTTTAGGGCTGATTCAGTAATCGAAACTTGACTCTTGCAAATTGAGACTAACATTCTGGTTAATCAGATTTCAAATAAGACCATAAGGTATGTGAGGTGTTGCAATATGAGACAAACTTTGGAGCGTCTAGTAGCTGATAGACAGGTGTTGCTGGAGTGTAGTATAACAGTTCACAATTCACGTATATGCTTATTTTGCATCATCGCCATATGTGGCTCCAAGTAGAACATTTTTAGGTACATTTTAACCGGGAACTCATTGACAGCAGTCGCGGAAGTCAGGTCTAATTATGACAAAGTAATTTGTAACAAAAATCAACTGATTTCTTTTACTGCATACTTCAAACAGAGGCTAAACTATCCGCCGAACGAAACCATTGAATTGACCCGCAGATTTATCCATTCATCCGTGTGTTCAAGTCCATAAATGAGATGTCATCATTTTGCGTAAACCACATGATGAATGTATTCCTAAACAACTACAGAAGCCCATAAACAAACAACAAAAACCATAGAGACTTCCGGCAATCTCAAGCTAAGACTCACCAGAAAACCAAGATCCGAGCAAAACACCAACTCCCTTGCCGATCTGTGTAAATCCAATTGTCTGTTTCAGTGTTTCCGGCGAGTTTTCGCACATGTCCGCTGCAATAACTGCTTGTTGGGAGATGTAAACAGCCAGCATGATGCCACGCAGACACATCAGCAGGGAAAGAAACCACATGGTTTTGGCAAACGCGATTAGTAATATGATCACAGCAGAAAAAGTGATTGTGACTGCCCAAATGATACCACGATACGGTCGGACTTTGGAATGATCGAAAACAAGGCCGGTGAATATGCGAATGAAGATTTGTGCGACACCCTCTATCGCCAACAACTGTACAGAAATCATTCGACGATACTGTAAATGTACAGCAGATACAAGAATGTTTTGGCAACTGCAGGGGAGGCAAAGTTGTATAACAAGATTACTGTTTTGAAATTATTCTCTAGATATTATAGTGGGGAGGAGGAAGACATTAATTTAGCTTATGCATTTGGCACTAAAGTAATGCCGGTAGAGCAGAGCTTGTAGACAACCGAAATTTCTATCACCACATTGAATGATCTAGTAACAAGAGAATGTAGTGTATCTTGCTTACTAAATGGAGCGAAGAACTTTGACTGATTGAAACGGAAAGTTGGTACGGCAGTAAATGCCAACTTCCCGAAAGCTAAATGAAAGTAATTCTGAAGACGGTCACAGAAATATAAAACGTTTTATCTGTTTACACGAAATATCCCGTAACTGCCTTCCTGTAGATGTCTTTTCTAATTAACTCTTCTGTGGAACGCAGCGTAGTTATGGTTTCATTAGCGTCTCATATTGAGTTTTTTGTTTTCTGATAAGTTGTAAGTCGATCCTAACTAACGCACGGCAGATCCCATGACGTCATCAGCTTTTGTTCACAACCAGCAAGTATTGCCAACTTTCATTCCAACTTACGTTGCAGGTTTCCAGGTCAGCAAAAGACCTTACAAGTGAATATCATGAAACTTGGGCAAACATTATAACAATGCAGCCTTCAAGAACAAACTTCACAGAGCACCCTTATTGGGTTGGATTCCGATATTTCATTCAATATACTTCTCTTCATCTCTCCTATATTGAAAGGGGATATTAGAGCATGGGAAAATGTGGTTTGTCAGTAAACTTATTTATCATTACTGTTGTTTTATAACATTGCTGACAATAACTTGTACAGTTGCGCTCGAGAGATAAATTACTTGCTTTGCCCAGTTCCGTCGTTATTGCTATTGCACCGTAGCTAGCTCTGGGGTTGAGCTAAGTTAACAACTTCATTTCTGTATTCCTGGAATCATCACAATTGGCGTCGCGAGCATCTCCCGATACTAATACGTATTCATAATCGTCACAGGACATCTAGCTATCGGAATTCACGAGAGTCGAAGTCTAGGAAACAAACGAATAGCAGCTCAGGCCGATTAGTAACCACAACATTCCATCACACACAATTAAAATGAATAAGAACCAAGCAAACAGAGAACAGAATGGTAAGTACTAAAACCGGTTAGCCGAAGACCTTGAAATACATAGTTAGATATGTGGTTCATATGTATATATGTATGTACGTATATATTGTCTGGTGCATTGCAGACTCAGTACCAAGCACTTAGTTTGCTGCACCAAGTAAGAGTTTGCCAATCGATAGTCAACTAACGCAAAATTAGACCAGTCGCTGTTAAAGTGAGGATTCTGGGGGCAAGTTTTAACCCAACATGGAGGCTTTAATAATTTGCCTGATCTATATTTTTGATCCAATAAACGATTTTACACCCAATGGGTTTCACTGACGTGAATGTTGTTGGAGTATATTAGAGTTACATTGCAGCAGCTGCCCTGAGATCCATTACAACTTCGTTGATTTTGTGGTGATAAGCAAACTAACGTTGTTTAGGTTAACTGTAGGAAAACTTATTATTCGCCTTTCTTCGACCTCGAGGTTGTTGTTTCGTGATTGTTCGGCAGAAATTCACCGGCATCATTAAATATCATTTTTGCTGTCGATAGCTCTGACAAAAAGAGCTGACACCGAACAGATAAGTCGGATAGATCAACGATTGAAATATAGGCAACGACCGTAGTTAAACAATTTGCCCTGTTTCTTTAAGTTTAATGAAAAGCTCATAGTCACAATAAGCCAATTTTGCAACCTACCAGACAGAGATAGTATTCAGCATATGGCCTTAAAATTTGTTTGGTAAAAAAGTTATATTTGCACAAAACTGCCAAGTGCTCCATGGCTGTTCACTACTAATAATGAGCTAACTGTATCTTAAATTACTGCAACCTTTCGTATTTAGTCTTCGTTTGGGAAAATTATTTGGTGAACGACACGGAGAGTTATTTATCGGCAATCTTCTTACGCGCACTCATGTTCAATTGAAGTAAGCCTCTTGTAAAAAGTAACTTAGAACCATGACGACCTTGGTTGGCGGCATCCAAAGTAGATTAGCCTATCACAGTGACCGAAGCCAAAGGACGCTTGCGCTTTAAACCATCACCCCAAGTGGCTTGCGCTGCACCACTTGCGGTTACACTCACACACCACATATCCGGTGTAAACCCGAAGGAATAAGACAAGTAGGTGTGTGAGTGAGGTCTTTGTGTCCAGCTGGCCAATGCTGGTTAACCAACTGGATGGCCAGCATGAAAAGTAAATCCTTATCTCTCGGAAAATAAACAATGAGAGAGACTGCAATAACAAGCTTTATGCCAGGGAGAAAGATTTGTGAAATGTAATACAAGAAGCATTTCAGTATACGAGTGCATGCTAGTGCATTCCAGAGAGGATAAAGTTGAAAAACAAAACCCATGACGACCACGGAATATTACACCTACTGAGTGGGAAAAACATAGATGGATCAGGTATTAACTGGGCAAATTGTCAAAACTGACTTGTTTTATGATATTACGGTACAAAGCAAATCAGTCTAAACCAAAACAACTGTCTGCATGGGTGAATTCAATGCTGTTCAGTATAATGGGAAAAGCACTGACAACATTTGGTCACTGTCGGAATCTCTAACACTTCGTTGTTTTAGTTGACGCTTTACACTTGTTGCGACGTCCAGCGTTGATATTGGCGAATTATACCCGACTGGTTCGGAGAAATTTGGTGTTAAATATTCTTCTCTTACTGCACACAGTGACCAATTATGATAGTAGCTTTGAAGGATGTCATATACACACACAATATTATCTCCAATTGTGTTTCTCACTGCTAACTTTCTAAAGCTTTCTGTGTCTGGTAATGCTTCGCTACATGCTTTCCATCACCTGGGCCAATTGTTTTAAATGGGCCGATTCTCTTCTGACTGATGGTTACTTTGTAGTGCCGATTTACAATTGCTCCCTATCATACGCTTTATCCAGTCAATACGTTGAGCGGTTATTTGATTCGAACTCAGACTGAGGGCTTTTTCTTCGAAAAATTTTCCTAAGCGCCGCATAAACTCTAATTGTTCTGATCTTCACTTCTGATATTTTTGGAGTGGACAGACAGCCACCTTAATAGGACCGTTTTAGTAAATTTCATCAAACTTTTCTATGGTTTTTCACCAAATGGATAATTTAAAAATATCAGAAGCGACCTGGAAGCCATTGTTACCTTAATTTCATGAACAAACTGCATAACTGCCGATATCTTTCCGTAGAGGTAGGTCAAACTTTTAACTTACACTGAGTGTATACTCACTCACTTAGCTAGATAAATATACATAAAAATAAACATTCAACTATGCGATGAAAAGTTTTGGCTTAACAGCAATAAAAATTACCTTTGTACATTTTATCGATATATTAATCAGGTTTTACATCCCCATTGTTGCACATACGTGGGCTTGGGTTCATCTGTTCCGGTCAGGAACTTCCTGCTTATAAAGGTGGCTGAACTGTGTGAGCAGTGGTAACTGTTTCACTTCTAGTAAAAGTTTAAAGTTATTTGACTGTCAAAGGAAAATATTAATTCAACAAATATACCAAAGTGTCTAGTGCATAGTTATCTAATTTCCATTTGCGTAAACTGGTGTTCCGTACATAACTTTTGATCTCTCCGCAAACAAAACCGAAAGTACAAAAAATAGATGAGCATTACAGGAATAATAGATTTCCCATACAGAGTTGTTAAGGAGTACGAACATGTGCTATGCGTCATTGTTACCACCAGTGAAGGTCTAATGTCTTTCAGTCAACAATACGGAAAAATACAATGAGCGAAAGACGACAAGTCGTTTCGTAACTCAACGTCTAAACATTGTCTTGCCGTAACAATGTTGTATCCAATCGACCATGAACCTGGCAAACAAAACTCTATGATTCAATAATTGAGGTGACACAAGGTGGATAACCTACTAACAATACTGGAAATGAAGAAGCTCATGTTGGGAACGATGCAGACCCATTGTTTAATAATATCAACACTAACGTGATTATTTTACCGCAAAAAAACAATCGTCTGTAAACAGCCACTCTCAACGATAGATAATCGTATAATGTCTGTTTGCAACAGCATAACGAGGTGGTATATGCGGAGGTAAACCGACTCCGCCTTCTTGTATAAACCCTGAGGTATTCTTATTGCCGTCAGTAGCTTCAATTGACAAACGCTATTCCAGACCCCGTAATTCGACTCCGTATCTCTTCATTTTAGCTCACAACGTATACACAACAAACTGGATACACAAAATACTTACCTTGCGTAAAGTTTTGTTATAGAAGAAGACTATGCACGCAATTTTCGTCTGATTCTGAACAAGTACTTTGAAAATTTTGGAAATGAGATGCTTTTTTAAAACGAAATTCAATTAAATAACTTTCAAGGCCGACTTGCAAACGGGCATTTCAGCACAAAACCGTACTACAAACGAGATCAGAACTGGACGCTATTGCTTTACGGAAGAATTCCCTAATCAATATCATCAACTTTTGATAGATTTTGAAGAGACCAGGCGCATAACCTCACCGATTTAAAAGCCGCCTACTCTCTCCAAGTCTAGTTTTCGTATGTATTGTTTCGCCATATAAAACGAGTAAACCGGTAGCTATTCGCTGAAAGTTGTGAGGAGCATTATTCTACTCCCCTGAAGATATTCCGCAAGGTATACTACAGGAATGAACCTCATAAATCATTTGTTTCCCATAGGGCTCCCAATTAATCTTACCGAAGTTGTTAACAGTAAAAACTGGTTTGCGTGAATGTATCACTGTGAAGAAAGTAATGTGTATCATTACCAAATCATTCCAGCCCATTGCTCAATTGGACTGTGGCAATTACCTTAAGGGGATTGAAGAATACTTTGTACATCCCATCCGCAGCAGTTAGGCGGATGTCATAAAACATATATAAGCACAAACGTCTTAGACTAAAATAAATGTGTATAACCCAAACAAATTGAATGGTTTAATCTTAGTAATGTAACATTTGGATGCGATATCCACAAATACAGTATCTGAACACCTCGAATGTACAATCATATTGCGGTGGAACTGATCACCCAACCCAGTAGTTACACCCTCCTTTTAGATAAAGTTATGATATGGCAGAGGAACAGTTACATTTCGAATTGGCACACAGGTTGTCGCTGTCAGTGCCCCAAAGTTTGATGGACTATCCTGGCAAAATTTTAGGGTACGGAAATTGCAATGATTTATGTATTTGATGATGATCAAATCAAAACCAACCAAAAACTCCTCCAATCATGCAGCAAACAGTTCACAGTTCAACCCCTTACAGAAACATTTTGATAGTAGAAATCTGGAAAATCTTATTGACAGAAGCTATCTTTTGTTTAATAAATGGATTGAGAATAACACAACGTTATGAGCAATTTGTAATTTTCTACGTTCCAACTACCTAGGGTGGCCTTCTTCACGAGTGTTGTTTCTATTACTGAACCAAAACAAACGTTTATTACGAAAAGTTCAATGTAAACGCTTGGCCACATTTTCTTACGAGTAGTACTCGGACTGTCAAAGCGCTCTGAGAGAAGATAGAGTAAATGGCCTGTTTGCCTTAATCAAAGAAGCCGCGACCAAGACGTCTCCCAAGTTAAACTTGCAGATATCATTTAGGCTACAAACGATAAGCAAGAGTGTAACCACCGCAATTAAATGTGAATGACGTTCAATTCATGATCACCAAATTCCCTAAGACATCATCAAACTGGGAAGAATGGTTTGTTGGAATGTATTCAGACTGGGTATGAAAAGCAGCTGATTGATTGATCAATCTCCAGTAAAATGACATTGTTTCTATTGTGGATCAGCTGCGATGAACGAACCATTCCAACACGTTCCAAGGAATATGGCTTGCGGTCCAGTAATTGTGACTCCAACTTAAGAGTATGTTCACGCAAGGTTGTCGTTTATCCTGTCGTTCCCAAATATTGTAGTAAATGTGTAGTTAATCGTAGAAACTGTCATAACAGAAAATCATATACTGTCGCCCGAATACAACAACGATCTATTATCATCGACAATTTTTGCAGCCTATGACAGGAAAGTTACAAAGCACGATAAAAGCCAATCGATTAGCATCTACTTCACTGCTTACAAATATTGCTGGTCCTCACCAATAACTTCCACTTTGTCCTGCTTCCTGCGATCTCCTGATTTTATCGGCTTGTTTCTTCATGTTATTTATACAGTGATGAAAAACCTATTGGTTGCGTAATCCTACTTGGTTGATCTATAATCAGATTCATCGGTGCAGACTTAATTAACTTGGGGTTGTCTGGCCGTTATCAACTCCTGTTGCGGTTCCAACGAAGTGAATTCACAGAAACGATTGCGGGAGATCGTCCTTACTTTTCCTTCCTACCTAAACTCGAACCCATAGTTCATAACACAGCTGCCACTGTTCACAGGGAATGTCTGTACAGAAAACATATTTTGGTGACAGTAGACGAAAAACAACGAGGAGCAACCAGCTGCAAAATTAGGAATTGTTCCGAAGATTGTTGTATGCACAGTGAAATTTTCAGCGGAATTCAATAAGTTTTTATTCAGTGAAACATGACTCACCCCAAGGTTTTCTGCGTGATGGATCAGTAGAGTTGTTACAGGGCCAGATCCCATCATATTAAAGCAAAAGGAAAACAAAAACAACAGAAGCCACGGATTCTTGAGCGTTTCTCTGCATGCCCTGGATCGAATCCTTTTGATGATGAGCTGGTGAGCACGGCCAATGCAAGTTTGATTGTCAAAGTCTACTGGTTTTGAAATTGTTTCGTTTCTTGTTGTGTTGATCGTAGTTTTAGGCTCCAAATGTGAAGTATCACGATAAAATGCACCTGCCACACAGTAGTGTAGACTGATGGAGGCCAATATGAGCACTGCACCGTCATATGCATAAACGTCTAGTAAATACACTATCAAGTAAGGCATTGTAAGTGCAGCAAAACCACATCCAGAAAGGGACAGGCTTATGGCAGTTGAACGTCTTTTCTTGAAGTAGGTTGTACAAATGGTTAACGACGGAGTGTACACAAGCGTGAGTCCGAAACCTATAACACGGTTAATCGATGTAACTCTCATAAGAACTCACCAAAAATTACCCCATAACCCACCGCAACTCCGTAGAAATCATTACTCAACGAAGTCATTGCCAATCCGATACAGCATAAGATGCCTCCACTGATGACAACGATTTGTTCACTAAGCCAGGTTGATAAGTAAACCGAAATGGGAGCTTAAAATAAACCACTTAATTGTGTTTACCAAGTAGCAGCCTGATGGCTGCTGAAAATCCACTAAGCCCAGCAGCTAATGCTGCGCTGGTGTGATATTTTTCTATTATTTCAACATACAAAACCGAATATCCCTTTTCAAACCCACAGGTTAAGTAGTGGGATATAAATGCACCGACTACTACTAACCATGCCCAGCCTCTATCTTGGTAAGAGGAGCTGTCAGGCATATAAACCTAACGTCGCGAAATCCCACGAAAAGTATCATACTCGTTCAGTTACGGGGTGAGTACGAAATATCAAATCTGGAAAATTAAAACAAACGTTTTCATTCCATAATAATGCCAGTGTATAAAATCATGAACCAATCTACTGGAAGAAGTATTTCTAGATGGCAAACTGGTATATAAAGTCTGTTCAACTTAAAATTCAGCTTCTGGTGACACCAGAAAGCTAGCGCTAACCCCGTGGCTGTTTCTGAATATTGAATGGCTCAATGAATTGGCAACTGAAGTAAGAAACTGCATTTTTTAAGAGGGTTCAGTAACATATTGTGAGTGAGAACAGTTCGTCCAACTTTTAGTTTTCTGTGTTGTGTCTTAAGTTTAACCTGAGGTCCCTTGAGACTATTTGATCTGGCTACACTAAGCAACAGATTGAGCGCACAATTCCAAATTCTATTTAGATTTCCTTGTTGTCATTGTCTACACATATTTCTGCTCCACTGTTGCTCTGTGAATGAAAAGTTACATAAGCTCACGATTATTCGCTATCGAATAATTTATTAATTCACTGCATATCGTATTGTTAACGTTTTGTAATTACCGTATTTCTGATTTATGAAACTTGTTTATTTTCCATTGTTTATTCCTACTGACTCGCTCCAGATACGACAATGTTTTGACACATCAGATATCCATCGGGGCAGATCACAGTTTTGGCCACTATGGGTGCAAAATATCCGTACGAAACGGCACGCGATATTGTCAGTGTCAGATGTGGTACCACTTCAAGTGCACTAACCCAGTGAAGACCAGCACAACCAGCTGGATTCTCAGTCTCTCCCTTCTACCTTCATGAGGTATGTGCCTTACGACAGCAAAAGTATCACTCTACTTCTGGATGGTCACTCGTGCATTAAGGAAGGCTAACGGATGCAGAAAACTTGCCTGCGCATGCAAGGCTCTTCCTAAGTCATTATATCCCATTTCTTCAATGGAGAATGGAACAAACGTATTCCGATACACTTTATCTGAAATCAATTTGGAACTGCAGCGTTTGAAATAATATAATGCACTCGTCCTAAAGCCTACTAAGCGGCTGTCCATAAAACTGTTTGTTCCGAAGTTTCTGAGGAGTGGGAGCCTGTTAAGGGCGCCTGCTACGAGGTATCAGGAATTTCTTTGACCAAAATCGTTGAGTACTTCTGTTATTCGTCTAATACCACCATACGCATTGCCTACAAAGCCGCGCCCTCAATAGATGAAGGGGTGACGACTTAGGTGAGCAAAACTTCCACACGTCCCTCTAAAAAGCGGAAATTGCCCGGGACGCACTCGCCATGGTTTGCGACGTCTAGAACACCAGACAAGTGACCCGTAAGGGCGCTGACATAGGCTTATGCGATGACGTCGCGCTTGCGGTTGCGAAAGAGTTTTGTCGTAACAACGCGGCAGAACACTTCGAGTACAACCTCAGCACCGTCCTTAGTCCCGTGACCACTCTTAGATCTAATCACCCAAGCTCTTCCCCGCAATCTGCTTTTCATCTTCTCGCAAAAAACCACGAAGCAGCATTGAAGTGCATGTGTTTGGATCGGCTGAGCATGGTCACTGAACAACCAGAGACCGGACATTTTGTGCATGACACTAGGCCGCACAACTTTGCATTAACTCAGAACTGGATTTCCAATGATAAAAGCGACAGTGAACCGGGTGTCCCCAGTCGCTCAAGTTACCGAGCCGACTCCGTTCGAGAGGGAACAGATGATCTGTTATTTTCGTTGGACAGAATTTCTCAATACCCACGGTAATGACGGACTTTCAGTCTTCCGGCAAATCTGAGACTCTGTGGTTTCCAGTAACACTTTGTGGTCAAGATTCACCCCTAGCGGAGTTAATTCATTGTCCTACATTACCTCACACTGCGGATGGTGACGCCGTTTTCGCAGGCTCTGAAAACTTCGCTCTGAAGCAGTTTCCCTCTCTTTGTATTATAGTTAACTTCAGTGTACCCAAGATAACCTGAGCATGACCGTCTCTCCAGGACTTTGGAGGCGGAATCTCGGCTTCATCTTCTGCGTTAGTATGATGGAAAGCGTGAACACAGCACGTTAACGACCAGACGCAACCTCGTTCTAGCCAAGTTATCTTTCTGGTAGACTGGTCATCACCAGTGAGATCCGTCTAGTAAAAAGAGTGATTATCGAGCTGCCAATTGGACATAATGACCACTACCTACGTGTCTTTGGTCTTACCTGCCACTGGTTACAACAACCAGTAAAATGATCCAAGTCAAAATTTCTCTCAAGATTATTTAAACGGCTTGGAAAGTTATCCAGGATCACCCCTCCTTTAGTACGATTAGTTGTATTAGAACTGTCATACATTCCAAAGTGCGATTAGGTAGTCGGGCGATTCATTCGCGCTTTGAAAATTGTGTTTTTTCTCTCATTGCTGACCTCTCCCCTTCCAAAACAAGTTGACGATCCAACGATTAATACAGGAATTCGAGGCACGATGTGCAATGTACCTTGATTCAGTAAGTTTGCCTAAATGGTGTCAAACTTTCCTCTGTTGATCTGGAAAACAACCAGCGAAAAGACAGTGACATCCTTCCTGGCTATTGCAGCAGGCACCAGGAGCAGAGTGAGATTACTGTTCGGTTTTGAGTTGATGACAATCTCTACAAATTCATCTCACGATTTCAGAAGGAATGCTCTTCCAGTGATTAATAAGCATATGAGAAAAAAGCTGCTGCTCGAGACAGGTAATGCTTCCTGCATGTTCACCTTGCGCGCCATCAGTTGATAAGATGAACTTTTTCGCAGGCTACTCCAAAAATGTGTTCGAAAATGAAGTCATTATTTGGTGTTGCGTGTACAAATAAAGAATTGGAATTCGGTACTCCTACGCAATATTCCTTGAGTCCGCGGCGATTTTAGTAGCCGCGCGCTGGACATACTCAACACTGGGTAAGTCTTTCTTCTAACCGCCATATGGGACCTGGTTAGCAAATCCAAATAGCTGTCTAATATAAGCCCTGTTGAGCGGTTGAGGCTCTTTCTTTTCTATGCGGTGCAAAATTACGCTCAATCATCCCAACATTGGCAAACCCCTTTCGTGTCGCCATCTCGTGTTGATTTAAAAAGGATAAGATGTACGACATTCAGATGTCTGGATCCTTCTTGAGATCGATTCTAGTGATGTCTATCGCACTAACTGCTTTGTGATGCGCAAAAGCATTGCCCAGATCTCCAAGGAGATATGTCTGCTCACATGCAGTCGTCCAGTGGGAGTCTCCAGTCGTTCGACCAGCCCTTAATCGCGTCTTGATCAGTTTGCAATAACCTGAAGTAACTAAAATTCCAAATTTCTAGATAATTGGCGTGTAGGGAAGCATTGCTGGATAGACTGTCCAGAACGTCATTGATGTAAACAAAAAACGAGAGCATTGAGAGCTGACCCTTACGGGACACCCGCAGAATACGAGAAGGGAGACAAAAGATTCCATATGGTTTTGGTTCTTAGACATGCTGTCAAAAAAGAAATAGTCCAACACAGAACCCCTTCTTGGACGTCATAAGCCTCCGGTTCATATCTCAGGAGGCCATGTGAAACACGGCCAACCGCCCTGACGAAACCAAAGAAGATGACATTCGAAATCATTTCATTACTTGTTGACACCGTCACCCTGTTCATGAAGATTAGCATATTTGTCACATACGATCGTCCAAAAGTAAAGCCATACTGCGTGGAAAAAGAATTATTAACCGACATATATCCACGAGTGATGGGCTTTTAGTAAGCATTCCATTATCTTGCACTGGATGCTAGTAAGTCCGGTACCTAATATGGGATTGCCAATCGCCCGCCTTGAAGTTGAGAGCGACCGAGGCTAATTTTCATGCACCACGAAGAATGACAACCGAGAGAGTTCGTTTGTACAGCTTATAAATGGGCTGTCGAACTGACTGTCGTTTCTAAAAGGGTTTTGGGATGGATATTGCCTGGACGCACCACACTCCTATTGATTTGTTCACAGGTTCGACGTTGGAGACCGAGGCCACCCGGATCCAGTCAGTTCGTCCGTTTCGATGTCACAGGTTTGCTTTTGAGTTAAAAGGCAGTCATTGTAAACAAGGTGTAGCATCGCTTTTGAAGATTGCGGAGACTGCTGAGAACAGAGTCAGATACTTTTCTAATAAAGCATAGTGAAATACTATTCTTACAACTTTTTTAAGTATGTGAGAATCTGATAAACCATTAAACCAGTCCATCGAAGGGCAGCTGACAATCTCTAATTGAAGGTCGTTCCAGTGGTTGATTACCCTTTAGATGCTGGCTAGCTAATTACAGTACGTTTTAAATAGTGTGGGTAAAATCAAACATCTAAATAATATCAGAAGGACGTGAAACCAAAGTGTAATGTAAATAACAGACAATTAACAGGTGCACTCACAGCAAGGGTTCGGACAAAATACACGGATGTAATCTGGGAGTGTGTTTGTGGAGTGTTGGGTGGAATCCTATAGATGTCAACGTAAGGATCTACAGGATGGAAACACTGTGTAGCTCACGGAGCACTGTAGCTGTGATTTGTTCACCGGCGCGGGAGAAACTCAGACGAGTTGTGTTCACATGCGTGTACGGTCTCGCTGTCCTGTCAACTCCAGTGAGGACACTGGGTTGAATCACATGTCATAGGTTAATGTCCAAGATGAGGTTGCCTTAGTGTCTTGCTGTGCCTGTGGGTGTGTGTCTGTGTGTGTGCATGCGTGCGTATACGTCCTGACCTTTTCTGCTACCTTGGCGTGGTGGTCAGGCTTGGATGCTGTTTTGCTAAGGAAGGATGTGCTGACTGCGACCTCGGTCGCTGTAGTTTCAATCCTGTCAGATCGGCCAAAGGGGCATGAATGCTAGCCGTAGAACGTGAGTTCTATAGATATCGTGTTCGAGAAAATTATTTTTCTGGAAGAAGTACTTTTATTGGCTTGGTAGCTGACGCAGAAAGTGAAATCGTCGAAATCTGCGTCATGACTTCATATCTGTTTGTTTAACTGACCATTAATTAACAACCACCTTCTCGTAATTGTTTTTCGAAAACTGGTATGGCTGTTATTGTTGTGGTCGATTGCATATGTGAATGTTATCACAAGCATTCTGGGTTTAGTTTCAGTGTACTTTTGCATTGTTTTGTCATTTGATTTTTATTTCATTTTCAATTGTTCATTTTTTATTTGCTATTTTCAAGGCGATGTTTGATGATCGCAAATTTTACACCCCGTCACACTTTCAGGGGTGTCTTCAAAGGTACATAGACGAGGTAGGCGTCATTTATGTTCGTGGGACGAGTCGTAGATCAAAAATTGCCCTGAAGTACGGTAAGGTAAG
>LUCH01000466.1:0-25793 GCA_013368495.1 Paragonimus heterotremus
ATTAAGGACGCTAGGTGGCCGGACTTCAGAGAAGCATGAGCACAGCTGCACGGCAGCCGCCAGAGAGGACAAATGTTAACGGAAATTCCAGTCAAGCTTCAGAATTCAAGCAAGTGCCAGACTGGCTAGGCAGCGCTCCCAAAGGTAACAATTAATAATTATTATCCTAGTGTATGTAATCTGCAGCAGCAGAGATGACTCGGATTCAATATGCAGCAACGAGTAAAACTGCGATACCAACGCCAACACACCAACTTTTATGCTAATGGTTTGCAGTGAATTTACCTTCACAAGGTAACGTGAACCGCGGCGGCGGTATTGGCAAGGCAGCTCTCACGTCTCAGGGAGTTTAGGATTTTGTGGACGTCGAAGGTGATCTCACTACACTTTACCAGCGCAAATATCTGCACGAATAAAGAAGACAGAAATAATGCGCGGTAACTGCAGTTTATTCCTGTCGACGATGCAATGCGAAAAGTGACGGTGATGGTTCCGAACAAGTGTACAGATGAAATTAACAAAACTATATGCACAAAAAGTTACAGAAATAAATTGTTAAATGTAACCAATAATTTTGTTCGCTACACCATTGGCACTGGTGGTAAGCAAAAACCTCAGAAAGTAAAAAATAATTCCTCATGTCAGAGACATTTTTGAAAATATATAAAGCTGACTCTGTATGATCGGCATCGAGTACAACAATAGACGTTAAAGAATTTGTTTAACTTTTCAACTATATGCGGTTTTACGATCATTTGATTTATTTCCGTGCTCCTGAAAGGAGTTTGTCGTTCTGTTTCGTATGGGACGCTTTTGTGCATCGAATTTCTTCTTTTCTTGCTCAAGTTTTACTATGTTCGGATATCTCTTTAAAGAATAGCTGCAAGTATGGCGTCACTTCCGGCTGAAGAAGAAACATCATTTCTGAGAACGGTTAGTTTTGTTAGTCGGAACAGCTTATTTTTAATCACAGGAGGATTTTATATGTCTGAGTTGCCTTTCACAAGGAACATCAGAGCGGTTATGCTTAGCGGCAGAGAGCTTTGGAAACAGGATGTGTTCAGTGGAGTGCATATCACAAGAGGTAAGGTTTTGCATTCGCTCATCTGTAATCCTGGTACCGCACCTTTACTTTTCTATTTTCGTGTTTCCAGCGGTTTGAGTGAAACACATTTCTGTTCATCTAATTCATCAAAAGTTTCTTTACCCTTTGAATCGTTGGCAATAGTGTTGATAATATCCGATAGTTCACCTGATGAATTAGGTTGTGTGAAGTAAACGCCGTTTGTTTGAAGACAATCGTTTTCACTGGGTGATCATTTCAACTCAATTCTGTTGAACTTTTTCGTAAGCATACACTTCAGTGAATCTTACTATTGTCCCATTGCGACGTCCTGGTGCTCACAATGAGCCATTTGTCGACCATGTAACGTCTTTCACTGGAGAGTTCGCGCGCTGACTTTGGGGAGATGGGAACAACCCAAAACCTTCGTAGAATCCAACAAGGTAATTGAACACGCTGTTATTGGGAAGCAGTTTACGTACAGTAGTTAGAGACGCACAGTGGAGTTGACACATGACTAATTTTTCTGGCCTTAACTGCGATGACAACTCCAAGCATATTTAGAGAGGAAGATTCTCACTCCCACATTTCATTTGGGTGATCAACAGAATGACGTGTTTTGTGCAACATCTTGATAAACGGAAAAGTCAACACGATTGACAAGGTTTCATCAGATGAGTACAGTTTAAGAGAAGGTTCACCTTACCACAGTGATCAAATTGAAGAAAAAGAATGATGTCCAATCACGTGAACCTAGACGGCCCTTCGACAGTAACGCAGTCAGTAAATAGGAGATATATCATTAATACTCATGAGTGAACTGCAAGCGATTGGGCACTCAGACGAAACAACAACTCAGTAAAACAGAAAACAAGTGTGGGGTGTGTTTGGTACGTCCGAGTTTGCGTGGTACCTATCTCTATCCCTACCATATTCAAACAAACGTTCAAGTAAGCGCGTGGGTCCTCAACAAGAGGGGTGTGAATAACAAACAACACTCAAATGTGCTCAGTAATAAATGCATAAGGTTACAACAGAGCTCTTTCCTCAGAAGCAAGCCGCAGAGTTGATCTTGAAAATATAACGTCGTTTCAGTCAGTTTGAGAGGTTGACTTCAGCAAGGCTCGTTCGATTTTCACCCGCCACACAGGTGTCGTCAACGGCCCTTAAGAGAAACGAGACCATTCAAGTTCGTTAGTTGTCGACTGTTAGTTCGTAGTAGATCTTGGTGCGGTAAGGAATTTTTTCGGACTGAATGCAGCACACAATGCCATCGCAGCCCTCGTCGCGTCCATCATGAAGGATACCTATTCAAGTTTCCTGTAGAATTCCAAGTTTCCCTTCAATCCCCCTACATATGACCTCGTCTACGTCTCACATACACATCGAGTGATTAATCTGCGGCACTTCATTAATATATCCGCTCCTGTTGCGCGTCAAAAAGTGTTTTATTCTGTCTTCCCTGGCAAACACTTAATGGATGTTATTGACTTTTCAGGAATTTACAACGAAAAACTATGTGCGATGATCAGCGTAATCGCCAAATAACACTGGCTTCTGCAACTTTCTTCCGAGCCTATCCTAATAGTTTGGCATCGTTGTTGCTGGTGACGCCGTGGCCGTAACCTACCTTGTAGTAATAACAAGTAACATCAGTCGCGGAGGTTGTTGCTTTAGTTCTTACATCATGTACCTAAATGTACGTTCGTTTTAATCTGTCAAAAGATGTAACCTTGGACACTAAAATAAAAGGTGCATATCAACGCATGATAACGCAAAAGTGACTTGTGTACGGTGATCGCGAAGATTGTTGAGAAGCAGAATGTGAGAACAAGTTGCGGACTGGCGTATGTTGATGTCTTCCGTTCTCTTAGTAGTTTTGAGCGGAGTCGTCACTTACGTCTGGTTAGTGACCGGTGAGATAAATAGGTCCCACTGTGCGTGGAGTGAAGGTAACACGCCTTTTGATCAACTTGGTGAAAGTGATATATGGATCGGCTTTACTAGTGTCTCCGATTTCTAACAGGACTAACGGCGGAACCTCGGCTGCCGATAAAAAATGTGCGACTTATCCGTTGTTTGCCGAGTGTTGAATTATGGCTTGCATCCGACTACATACTAGCGCATTGGAAAGTTGTGTGAAGGCTAATTCAAAATAGATTTCACTGTCAGTTGTAACTGCAGTGGGAAAAACGGACTTGGTATTCCGACGTTCCAAAAATGACTTTGTGGCGGTTTCTGATTAGTTGAAATGACAAATGTTCCCTAGGCAATACTAGGAAGTAATGAAAACGATATATTCTAACAGAGTCAGATGACACAATGGAGCAATGTGTACACACATGTTATAGTCTTACCTATCATGTCAACATGTAACGCAGGTGCAGCTTAACCCTTGTTCTGAAGTGCAAAAGCCAGGCAACAGGTTGTGGTTTACAGGACGTATCACTGTTAATACTTATTCCACTGCCTCATATGTCACAGTAGCCTATATCACTTTTAAAACAGAACCGATTATATGTGGTTAAATGCTATCACCTGCGATGAAGTCCAATCAAAGTATGACGCATATGTCATCCAGAGAATAACAATGGCAATTAATCTTGTTTGTTTTCTAAAGCACAGCGTAACTTTGACATTTGGACTGATGAACACAAACTACATTGTCCCAAAAATTTCCATCACAGCAGAACGCGCAACGCCGTCGTTAGGAGGTGGTATTTTGAAACAGTCGAAAAGTGGAACGGTAATATAATTCGACACGTTGATTACTACCAAAAATAAATGAATTTTGAAAACTGTGCGCTATTTTTTGATATAGCACACAGACCTTGCTGTGCTGATTGTTACACGTCACCTTAAGTCCACACGGGTGTTTATCAGGGCCCCGGTTAAAAATGGGGCAGTGTGCTGCTTGGAATGTTCTCGCCTAGATGAAGTCCCAAACACAGTTGAAGTTTCCGTGAAATAACCCTGTTGATTCATTAAAAATAGCTTACTACTGAGTGTGAGCAAACTAACATGCTTCAACATTCAGTTGTTTTTATTTGTGACAAAGACTGGTCTGTCTTTTCCTATCGATAGGAACCGTGCTCATTGAATACGTGTTTCGACATGAAAATATTTGGATGAGATGTGATTAATGTTTAAGAATTATATAACAGGGGAATCTTATTATTCAATATTTCTTTGGTAACCTTACCGTAATTTCTTTTCTAATACAAAAGTCGCGAGTAAATAAAATGGGTATACAAGTTGCAGTTGGAATAATTATGGTTGTAATGGTGACGGCCCCCTTGATTACTTAATGTTTGTGGTAATTAATCAATTATGTCTGGTGATAGTGTTAAGAATATTTCAAAAAATAGAATTGTTTCTTTTCGGTATTCAGTTACTAGTGTTAATATGCCAATATACTTGTTAGTATTTTACCTTCTGTGTATAACTACTTTACCTATATGTTGATGATTATTAAAGTGGTCACTTATGTTTTAAAATTATATGTAAAAAGAAATGTGTCTGAATCTTCGCTGGCTTGTTAAAAAAAGAAACCCGACAAAACGATATCATGTTTGTGAAATGTTCCTCAATGTTTTGGTAACCAAGCTAGGCGTTGGTTGGTTGATTTTATTCATACTCAGTCGTCTACGTTCATACCACCAAACGGCTTTCATTTGATACTGGTTGTGCGTCACCTTTTGTAATCTTTTTAATCAAGACCTAAATATATGGAGTGTTTCAATAACGTTCAGTAATCATTCTTATTTTATAAAAAGCACTGTCCTACCACAATTTTGGTTTTAATGTTGGTATGCTTATTCTTGAATTCATTTAGTTTGCCACAGTTCAGCCACAAAATCAAGTGAAACAGAATAACTCATCACATGTCTCAAACACAATTGTCTTTGATGTTATAGACGGTTGATACGGAAATTCTTCCTATTCGTTGCAATGGCTACAGCGTGTATATAAAGTGTGTAGAAATGGCTAGATATTTAACTTGTGTAGGTAACAGAACCATACCGAGACCTTAAAGGAATACAGAGAAACGCGTAACATCAAAGCTTTTGAGGCTAAACCAAGGTTTCGCTGTCTTCGGAACTGATATAACTTTGGGTGTGATTATACTAATAAGATACAGTCGATCATCAGTAGTGGATGTTCCAAAATTCTGAGACACGTACAAATTTCCTTTGAGTTACGGTGAAAAAAAGTACCACTACCAGAAAAGCTTAATACACTCAATCGTTCATATGACCATATATTGCATGTGTTTGAAATATGTAGGCTACAAATTCCGGTTTCTGAATTAGATTGATAATGTACGTGGACGATTGCTTCTAATATGAATTCGTCAAGCAACTTGTGGATGGGACAAAACCAGTGCAGAAATACTCACTACGTTCAAACTGAAAGTTTTGCACTAATCGAGCACATTTACAGCTTCAACTCTGATGATGGTAGATTATGCTCTTTTGAAGTGCACCGGTTATTTATGACCATCCCACTAGCTTGGATTAATGTAGTGTGAGACCATGTTAATTTGATTAGCGTGTGTGTTTGTAATTTTTAACCAACCAATCTAATGGGGAATAGTACGAATTTAAAACGCGGTTTTTATTTGAAGACCATGTTTTTTATTTGATTCGTATGGTCACCAAATGTGGTCTGTGGCAAGTTATCCTTGCTGGATTTCCATGTGAAAAATAGAAGTGCATTTGAAAGGTCACACTGAGCGCATTTATTTTCAACTTCAACAGGCGTGCAATAATCTTATCACAGCTATAACGAATACTACAAGTAACACAGTGTACCTACAAGTGGACCGCCGAGTGCACATATTTTTGCCGTTTAGTCCCCTACAAGTTAGGCATATCTTAGAAACTGATCCTTTAACGGAGTCTCTCCAAGGTTTACGAAGTTGCGTTGCAACAGAAATCACCCCATCTTTTGTGTTGATTGAAAGTGACTATTTTGATATTGCGTTAAATGACAAAGACTATCAAACGAGTAAGCAGCATAAGTATTACGTGGTTTGGTGTGGTAATGGTATTGCTATGATTGGAGAACCCGTTCACAGATGATTCGTCTGCCAAGCAATAGAAACTATCTGATTGCTGTTGAATTTACTGGATGCTGTGTATATAAGCTTATGTGCAAGTCACTTTGAATGCATATTAGGAAAGAGAAGGGTGATAGTAATATATTTTGTGTAGTTTCAATGGCAGCCTTATTGAGAGAAATAGTTGGCCATTAGGTAAGTGGAACAGTGGAAACATTCCAATGGTTGTTGCTCACCGAAACACTGTCAGCGCAGATTTATTGGCAAGATGTAATATATGGCTTCACATAAAACGCAACGGCAAGTGGTCATCCTCAAAGCATTCTATGTTATTCTGAAACACGAACTGCGACACCCAGAAGTGATATGTTATAAAATCACATCGTTGTGTTTTCATATACTTTTTTTAACCCTTTGGCTAGTATGGTGTGCAAACAATGGTACGCATTGAGAGCTCATGAAATATCATAATGAATTGTCCCACCTATCTAAGGATTGACTCCTTTACCTGTACTTGTGGCCTCGACTTCCTTTTCTTCGGTCTGGTGGCTTTCCGTTAAAATCTGTTTACATATGTTTATGCGTTCAGAGGATACCGAAGACCACGGTGGTTATCAATGAGCCGCTCGTCGTGCTTTATCCTACTGCTGCAGACTCAAGTGGTTCCGTCAGTGCAGTGACCCGCTAAAAAGCTTTTGTGATCAAGAGAATCATCTCAATCCCTGTATTTACGCATACATGTCTCTCAACCCAACTGATGTTATTTTTTATTTTTTTTCCAACTGAACCGGTTACTTTAGTTTGGATAAACTGTTAATTGTCAGTCAGTCAGGTCATCACAGTTTGCTTGGAATTATCAGTTTATGTTTGAAGCAGCTTCACTGAGGTATCCAACATATTTTTTGGATGTACACTACGTAGTTCTTCATTATAATCCACAAAAAAGTTCATTTAGCGATCTTTGCTTCACTCGAGTTACAGAACTTGCACATCTGATAAAAGAAATGTGTTCAGTCACGACGCTGTGCTTTTCTTTCAAGATGGTTCCTATTGAACTTGTATACTACTGTCGTCCACAGTTAGTTTTTGTTCACTGAATGAAGGTATAGAATTGAAGAGTCAAACTTAAAACTTATTTTATAAGCTGAAGCTTCTGACTTGTGTTATTTCTTCTTCACATGTTTGACTGCAAACGGGGCCAATCGTGTGATTTTTTATTAACGAAGAAGCACAACAAAACGGTATTACAATCTAAGAAATCTAATTTCACATTAGAAGTCGTCGTGAAGAGCAGACTGTAGATTAGGTAAGACTATGTAAAATTCATTCTAAACTATTGTTGATAACACCGACAACCTCCGCGTACTAATTCTATGTTGAACAATATCAAATACATCACATTTTCCAAAATGTAGTCAAACCATCGCTGAAACCTCCAATTTTTACTTTTAGCCTGCACATATGGCGCTCTTAGTACATTTAGTTCATAACTTGTGCACGCTGGCCATCACTTACTACTCACGCTAAATAATTTCTTAAAAAAAACACATTTATCTTTTTCTATTTTGTCGCTGCATTGGTAGAAGCTTATTGAAACGAATCTTCAAAACAGACTTCCCAGTAAATGTTCGTTCATTTGGACAAACGACAAACCTTTATTTAGGCTCCGTTCTGTCATTTACCGTGGAGATAATTTGGACGAAAACATGACGTGGTCACTTCGTGATAATAACACTCTCACCAACGTCAGAAAGTTGTCGTTTCATGTCCAGCGTCCACAGTATATATATATATATTATATACGTTTTATATATATAGTTCTTACCTAAAAGAGGTTGATAATCCGGTTTACCTGCGTTTGTGATGAGTACGGTAACTTCTTACAAAAAAGATCCACTGCATTATTCACCAACGGTTTACATTTTTTGAGTAGTTTTAGTGGAGGTTTTCCGAGAATAATGGGTTGGTAGCCCATTTAACACCACGTGTACTTTTGGAACAACTGAGGGTCATTCACGAGCTAAGGAAATGTCCATGTGTTGTGAGTTGACAAATAGTTCGTAGTATAAAAATGTACCGATTTGATGTTTATAATATATCATTTGATCCACTTCATTAATTTGCCATCAGTCCTTATTCCCCAAGCATTCCAAGAGATTGTTGGCGTTCATATTATTTATAGACACAATTCTTGCATGATTTGAAAAGTACAAATATTGGTTGGTGATCATTCAAGATCCATAGCTTTATCAAAGTTGTAAACATGTCAACAGAATTCCTGTAAATGTAGCAAACAACTTGCCTGCTTTCAAACAAGCATGAGAAGTAACATTTTTGATTTCTATTTTTGATCAATTTCACCGTGTTGTTACCCTCTAATTGTCAACTTATTAAACCAATGTTTTTGAAGGACACTAAATGAAATTTTGCAACTGTAATCCAGAACTACTTAAACTCGAAGTCCAAGCAAATTGTGTTTGCTCGTGTTGAGAAAAGTTAGGTGTTATCTATTGTCGTGGACTCCCACTCACTAACCGTTTTGTCCACAGTGGGATTACTTCAATATGTACACATTAACTACGCCTTAAACGGTCGGCTGTACTTCGTAAGCCGCTTATTTATAAACATATCATGATAATGTCCAGCCTTTTTATGTCAGACGGCGGTAAACACTCTGCGGCGTTGATGCTTGTGACGTGAATTATCGCACGAGGCAGGTTACTTCGGGTGAAGTAGGTCTACCCTATAAAAGTGGCACTTACAGAAGGCAGGGGTGACCTTTGGTCGGAAGTGGTCTTTGTTTAGAAAAAAAGTCTTGGTGAGAAAGTTTACAAAATATATCTGCACGGTTGCGTATTTGTGTCTTTGTCCGGTTGACATCAACTACTTTGATTTCTCAACGGACATAGTAAATTTTGGTTGATGGTCCTCAGAAGAGTGCGACGCATATTAGAGTACTCGTTAAATATTTTTTATGGACCCTTTGAGGTCCGATATTGTTTTATCTAAGTTAATGTTTTCAACTATGGATTACATTTTTTAAATCTCCCTGCCTTCCAACTTTATTGATCAGTGTATTTTCCTCAGGTCGCGTCAGAATGGTGCACGCGATATGAAGTATGACTTATTACTTATCAGGGTTGTTCCTCTCACTGGTGGGTAACATACGTTTGACGTCGTTCTTTTTACCAATCAAGGGACTGGTACTCATCTAAGGTTACGATTTGATTGACAATGAGGGCGTTGAGTTCGGTCTAACTTAAGTAAGCGTCTCTGATACGTTTAGTTGTCTAGTAGCACTAAAACCATTCATTGTTTCTCGAAAATTTTGCTATTAAAGCTCCCCAACCAACGAAGGAAAATTTCACTCATCATCCGCCTCTTGTTTACAGAACACTTCTCATCCTACAGGGATGTACACCTTTTCACTCACCATAGGTTTCAATTTCTGGGTTGTAGCGCTGCGGTTCAACGGTTTGTGGCACATCATCCCTGCGGTAAACCAAACTCCTGTTCAACAGCGCTTAATAAAACGATTCGGTTTCATCCTACTTGAAAATATATTATCAAAAAATCTTATGCTATCACGTTTTGTAAACTATTTATTCGTTCATTGATAACGTCGTGTAAAGCATTAACGAATTCACATGAGAACAGACAATGATCTTGAATATTATAAGCGAAACTGGACACTCAAGAGGAGGGCTTCGTAAGCGCTGACATAAAAAGAGATGTTAGCTGATTCTGGCAGAATATCTGCTGCGGCAAGTGGACCTGTAGATGGACACCGCCAACAAAGATAACAAGCTTTTTTTAGTGCAATAGCACCATATATTATTGCGGTGAACTACTGACCTTCATGGTTGCATTCAAGTTGATGCTGGTGTCAGAGTGTTTTTGGCTGAAAAGTGTGGGACACTGATTACATAGAAGGGACTAATATGTTAACTGACCGGTATTGTCTAACTTACACAATGAAAGTTGGTGATAATGGAACCGGGTTCCTATTAGATAAAATCGTGGGCTCGACCGCCAGTCCGATTGCATAATCAAGCTGATGTCTGTCTGTTAATTACAAGGCTATTTGTGTTTGACTGCATTTAATTCGGTTTCGTACATATCGACCGCGTATATAGTATGGGAGATTTAAAAAAAATTCAATATCTTTATCTGACAAAACTGCATGTTAATGTTAATAAGAAAGAGCAAACATGACTGTCATACAGTTAAAATGTTGACTGAGATGGTAGTGTCTGTTCTTACTTGCTATAAGAGTGTGATATCAAATTTTGAGTTGTGCAGTTAGTTCCGGGAAGTTGTTCAACCTAGTAATTTATCATCTTTGACGTACGCAAAGAAAAGCGAAATTGACAGATTTTAAAAGTGATCAGGCTTCGGTGCAGCGAGCGAAGGAGGTTAAACTCAGATTAGTAGAATGGAATTCACGGAACAGCATTCACGGTTCTTGGAAACGTCTGCACGAAAAAACATGACAGTAGAATGAGAAGCTGTTCATGCTAAATGACAAGAACACAACCATGTAATATATCTGAATCTAACACGCAATATGGATCAGAGTTTAACGTTGACTTTTTCAAGAATTCACTGGGCAAATCCTTAAAACGTTATCAGCACTTTCTCCTCGTAGGCTGAGGGAAATATCGTTGACTGCGAAATGTTTTGTGTAGCAGTCTATGCTTGCATAAAGGGTGCTTTTCGTTAACAGATCGTTTGACGAGAAACGGTAGTGTGTTTTGAAAAGTACTTTAATTCGTAGGGTCTGAACGAATAAGACAATTTACAATGTAACTTGTGTGAAGAAACTGAAAAATTTGACATAAAACCAGGCGGAATCTGTTGTGTGGTGGTTTTGGACGGGAAGCAAGAGTTAACGTTCCTGTGTGAGTGGCAAGATGCTCAATTCTATCTTTGGACACTAAATTCGCATCGTCCTTCTCAGTTTTACGTTGACATTGCCATGCGGAGGTGGTGTTTCTACGAAAAAATTGTAGTACACATACGACCGTGTAAAAGTGGTGACTGAAGACAAACCAACCTTCAGATACGATCTCACTCTGATTGCAACCTAGTAATCACGCTTGTCTGTTACGTTAACCGAACCTACCAAACTGTAGTGAGGACGAACGATCGCACCACACTACTGCCACTACTACTATTCAGTAGTGAGGCAGGAGCATGGGTTTTAACATTGAAGTAACCACGAGAAGAATACACGAAGAAGCATTGGCATGAAATGGTTCGTGGTACATAAAGGAACCGAGCATTGGTGTCCGTGGTAACCGTGACGTTCTGGAACCAGTGTCGTACGCAGTAGAGTGTTTTTGTTTTTAGTCACGTTGGAGCGCATAACCCGGGTATTGGTTTTCTGAATAAACAGCCCTTGGGCCATCCGCGTTCTTGGCTCACAACACTACCATAAATGTGTTGCAGTAATCTCAGAGTTGTCTGATTCATACATATCGTTTAACTCTACGCTACACCTTTGTGTGATAAAGCTTTGTTCTCAGTAGGAGTAGTAGCATTTGCTCTCCACTGCAAAACTTCGTCGACATATACCAAATTGTGACAGACTCAACCACTGGCAACAGGACAAGCTGTTCGTGTAGGTGAATAGTCTAAAAGTAATTGACAGTGTTGATGAGTTTAAAGGTTTATGAATTATGAATCGAGAAACCCACATGATTTTGAACCCAGACTTTTTCGATTGTACTGGATGTGCATGATATCTTGTGTGCCAGTTCACCCTAGTTTTAAACTTGCAGTCTTATGTAATGTAATTACTAATTGAACTTTTCAATGTAGAGTGTTTTCACCCCTTTCAGTTATTTGTATGAGTTTTACTAAGTAGACAGCACCTCATATTTTCACTTATTTGCTTTCACCCTACAGACACCTCCGCCAAATATGCCTCCGTGTGTTTTCATTCTGGAGCAAGCCCTCTCGGTTAGGGCGCTACAAGAAATGCTTTCCATAAACTCACAGGGATCTGATGTGAGTAGCTCTACTGTTGTTATTGAGCTTTCCGGTGTGTTTTAAAATGTCCCTATTAACATCACGGATGTCATTGACGTGAAAACACACTTTGGAATGAGTTTACTACTAGTAGTTGATTGCAATTATTTATCTGACTCTTCGTTGCCCTTCCATGAACGGAATGGTTGAAAAACAGCACTAAGTTTTTTATACTCTTTTTCAGGGTGCGGGCCAATCCGGCCACAAAACTTTACTTTATGGCCACGCTATTCGCTTGAAACATCGGGATAGCAATATGGTAAGTGGTTCGTGATGTGCATATTGGTGTATACATGTGTGCTGGCGCACGTGCACTTAAACAGTTTAAAGCCTACCGTCTTGAAAGGGGTCAGATGGGCATTTGAAGACTGACTCGACTAATGCTTGCGTAGCAAAGTAAGTAATGAAACTTCTGGTCAGACAGTGCTCTTTTTCTCATGATCGATAAACGAGACAGATGTTTTCACTCGGCTGTTTGTTAATCTCGGGTTTTGAATTAAGTTCTGCAACAACGAATTCAGTTCAACTGAATTGATAAATGCAGTTTCGGCTAATTGCAACTTCACGTTTTAAACTGGGTCTTCAGGTCAGTAATGTGCTTCATAACGCATTTCACTTACAGTTGGCATGGTTTAACTACACGTTTCTGAATGCTTATGAATTCATTAAATTGTGTTGCACTGCTGATTGGGCATCCATAATTATTTTACTATTCTTTCCAACTTATGCGCAACTATCCACGAAATTATCTCTGGGACGTAAACACAAATAATTTATCCCAAATTTTATTTGGGTTGCAAAATTCGTCGTGGTTTTGAAATAAATGAAGGTTATAAACGTAACCATAGTTTGCGAAAATCTATGAGCTACCTACGACATTGTTGACAGATTTTAGATCACAGTTACTTATTACGATCGGTATTTCACTTTTGGATAAGTTATCATATTAATCTCCATTATAGTTGAAAGGCGAAGTTGATGAACTTGTGTCCGATTGCAAACGAATGGGTAGAAGTTTTTCTTGTTAACTTACCTCTGCTATCTTATTCTAACAGCCTGAATTATTGTAAAATCATTTTATGTAAAGCTAGTTGCGTGTGGATAATCGGAGTTAGTTTAGCACGACTCAGTAATTTAAATGAACTGCACCCTTCCATTTATAATGTGCTCTTTCAGTATTTGGCCTGCCTTTCAACAAGCACATCACAGGACAAGTTAGCGTTCGATGTCGGATTGCAAGTAACTGCAGAGAGTAAGTTTGTCTACTTTGGTTAACTAGAGTTTCGTTGATTCAGTGGGCTGAACAGCAGTCCTATTCTTTCGGTCATATTCCAGTATTTATAGGCAATTCATGAATCACGTGCGTCTGTTATGTGAACCTCCTAGGAATCAGACTTACGCGATAATTGACAATGGGCACATTATTCTATTTACTTCTATCATCATCTCCTTGAGAGCGAATAGATTCTTAATAATGTGGTCCACATTTCGGTTGTTTCACTCGCCATAATTAGATGTACCTACCTATGATGCAGCAGTTAGAAATTTGCGCTTAATTCTATTGACTCTAAACACTTGTTATACGGCCCTTCCCACAGTTGTGGAAAAGCTTATTTTTGGTTCAAACTGTAATGGTCCTGCATAGATCGATCCAGCTCTTTGCAGAAGATGCAGACTTCCGTGTGAATACGATTTTGTCGCAAGCTAATTTGCAAACAATGTCAACTACTAGGGATGGTAAAAATAACCGTCCCACAATTACTTGGGTAATCACATTTTGACGTCGCTGTTTGAATTTAAACGGTCTTGTTGTCTCCATTGTGTTGCAGACTTTAAAAACAAAATTTTTCTATGTTAATACCAACAACTTCAAGGTTCGCTTGATTAAAACGTTCTACTCCATTTTCAACGATCTTCCGACCAGTAATTTCAACTATTACAATATACACATCTGGATAGTCTTCACTAGTCTTGACAACAGTACACAAACGTTCGGTAGTAATACCCCATCACTATACATTATAAGAAAACGGAACCTAGTCAAAGAACGAGAGAAGAGGGGACAACTGGTAGTCCCCACAGATTGCACTTGTGCTCCACACGTGACCAGGCCGTTAAGTCAAGTCAGCCTGTAAGCCATTGCTTTCACCCTTTGGGTTCTGTATTCCTTGCACTTATATATTGTGTGACTATCACACTGTGGCTACTGTATGGGATCGTAAAAAGCGGTGGTTTAGTGGAAAATCTGTGTCTGATTAGGCATTCTACCTCCTCTGCAGAAACATCAGTCCAAAATCCTGTGAGGGAACAAATATCCTCACTTTCTTGTGCTACCATCTACACTTGTCTATTGCAAGTCTCCGACTAGTGATGATTCTAATTGTCGGGAACATCCAAACCAACTTTGTTTGAGTCACAGACAACTACTCTGAGTCACTACTCTGTCCAGATGTTGCTATCTCTAGTCCTACGCGTTTATTTTTTAATATGATACTCCGTCATCAGCGATACTTACGTAAGCTTCCGAACAGCAAAAAGCCACAAACGCCTAATGACCATGCTCAATAAAGTCTTTGAAACCTTCATCGTACTTCCTATAAGTATCCCACATAGTACTGCTGTTCTTCGCCCTCCTGGTTCGGCTCTTCTTAAAGCAGTCTTTGTGGGCTATAGTGGAGTATTCATCACAGTTTCCAGTCTCTCCAGACGTCGTCTAAGTTTTCCACTGCTAAGTTTCATCGCACGCACAGCGGCATTCAAGATCCATCGTTCGCACTCCATAAAATGTGAAAGTAGCCACTTGTAAACGCTTTTAAGTAAGTTTATCTGTGAATGCCACCTATCGGTTTATCGTAACTTCTGGTTGGCATTAGCTACCACAAATCCGCAGTTAACTTGTGTCAGGCCTCTAATCTAGGTGCTATGAAAACGCTGCTCTTTAGGTGGTCTTATAATAGCAGGGAGAGGCACTTCTGCTCATTTTTATTATTTGGAAACTTTTGAAGTTTTTTTAAATAAAAATTTCTTTGCAATTGAAGTTGTCCTTTTTGACTTTTTGCACAAAAGCCGCATTGGTTTATGTAAAACTGTTGAAATATGTGCCCAAAGATGCGGCCTTACAATAGTAAGTCACAACGTATCTCACTAATTTGTGAAGTTCCGACCACGACCCCGACCTGGTTTATGAAGTTAACTGAGGATGTTCATTATGAGGTTCGTTTATTGTGGAAAAACAAAAAACGTACATTCAATTGTTTGGCAGAGGGCGTTTAATTTTTAAAAATAGTTCAAGCATGAATTGTAAACAAATGCACAGGTGAAGTAAACGGTTATCCGCTTCTTTGTTAACCATTAGGGCTTTAATATGATGGAGACCGGTTCAGTTATTTCCATTGTGTGATCGGGACGTTGCGACTTTCTTCTTGTGATACCCGAAAGTTTTGAACTGTGAGCTCCTGTAAACCTAGTTTCCTGGTCCATCAAGTAATTCTGCAGTCTTATTCCATAAGTCTTTCTGTAACTTTAGTTCTTTTACTGGGGAAATACAACCCACTGGCGGGGTTTGCATTGAATAGTTTGGTTGTGCATCCCTAATATATGTACTCAGAGCACGTGTATACAGACAGTAGACCCCTTCTAATCCATCCATACTAATTAATTTTCTAGCTGACCTTAGTAACTATTCTCGAATATTTATGTAGTTATTCTTTACTGAGCTTTTTATGTATACGTTTATATACGGTTTCTAGCGGAGTAGAATGCAGAGAAATTCAAATCTACAGTCTGCTTTCTATTGTTTAGTATTTCAACTTTTTGCACGCAAATTCTGGAAGAGGTGAGGCTTCGGGTGCAACAGCAGAAATCGTTTAATAATGTTGGGGCATTTGCTCAACAGTCTGTACTCTCTATCATCTTAAATGCGTGATTTTGACCAGCTGAACAGTGTGACATCTTTCGCTTAGTGATTTCAAGTGTACGTCGTTGATCTGAGAACCGTACGACTTCCTCGAGTGATGCCGACCATACTAGACCGATTTTAACTATTCCTAACTTCCCACATATGCTGACTCAGTAGAAAGATCACATCTTGTTTACCCCGGATGTCAAGAAGATAATAGTCTAACTTTGTCACACCATTTAAACTGCAGAAGAGCAACAACTGGATTAGGCGAATTGTGTTCCCAATGCAACGACCGTTGAATAACTTCATTTTTTACTAGCAACCTAATAAACGATTACTTTTTGAACATTTTACAATTCAGAAGAGGCGTGTTGGTGGACTATACATCCGGCTTCCAAACAACGATCTGTCGGTGAAAAAGTGCGCATCGGTGATGATCTCATTGTGGTCAGCGTATCGTCTGAGCGCTATCTGGTAAGCGGACGGTTTTTCGTATTGTTTTGCTTGGAACGGATTGATAACAGTAGGTAACAGATGGAGCTAGTATACATTTCAATAAACCTGATTGTCATCTAATAGTACGTGACGGTTTTCGTGAATTTTTCTTATAAAATAGTCTGGAACAATACGTGATGGCAGTATTAGAACGATTACACCTGAACACTGATTCAGGCTATGAAAGGTAGTAATTATTGATCTTGAGTAAACTTTTACTCAATTCAGTGCATCACCATTCTGTGAAGTATCCCCATATTTTTTCTACAGCAAGCGCATATCAGTTAACGTCAGCCGATAAACAATCAGGAAGTTGAAAGACAAGTTTTCACGGTGTTGTTTAAACAGTGTTGTCTTTGGAAACCCTCAAACGAGTTAGGTTTGTAAATGCCACCCGTTAACCCTTTACTAGATCTCCAGCTACCTGGTGCATGTCACAAACAGGCCAGCCGGTGAGGTGACAGCGAGGGTGGAAAACGAAAACAATGAATTAGGATTTCTGGGATGCGTTCGTCCCTCTGGAACGGGTTACCAACGTGGCCTCTGTCTCTGGTGACGTTACGCAACACACTGTGTAGTTAGGCACAGTAAGATGAATACTGCTGTTTCTATGAACATCCTGAGATGATTGATGAGACAGTAGTGAAAGTCGCAACGGTGCTGTCGTATAAATGTCTGCTTACTGTCATGTGATATACTACGGTTTGCAGATGAACCCATGTTGTATGTAAACCGTGGGTACCTTTCCCTTGGTTGTTTTAATACATAAATCATAAAAATTTGCATAGTTGCAATTCTCCGTATTCTTTTTTTGCTAGTGCTAACGGTTCACTCAGTTTTGTTTATTTATTTGGCTTTAGTTTTTGCGTATGTGCTTATCATGGCCTTGTGTCAGTAAGTCACCAATAAAGACATTATGTATAATCATCAACGATAACGATGGTGGCAGAGCTTCCGCTAGTCAAACCACTAACATTGCCTCATTATTACCTGCTTTTGTCATGTGGAAGGGAGAACGAATGTACATTTGCTTCGACAAGAAGTATGTAAGGCAGGCAACAGTTGTTAATTTGCTCGGTTGTAGACAAACCAAAACTAAACTAATGGTGTCCGGGATGCATTTGTTTGTTGGCTTAATTGTGTTGACAGTTGGTCATTATTCTCTTCGGTTCACTTGGTATGATGACGATATTTCGAAAGCAGCTATTCCTAGCGGTTTAAATAGCTCCAACCTAACCAGGAGCATAGTAACAAGGAAGAAAGTGATTTTCGCTTTGAAATTATAATCCGTTTCAAACAAAAATGACATTCAGTGGTTTGCGTAGTCTAATTTTGAAACTCGATAATTGATCAGATTTTCTGATTGCTAATAAAACCAAATCGGAACTTTAAGACCATTTATAATATTACCCCTCTCACCTTGTTCATTTTCGATTTTTTATTTGGCTCTTTAAGCCAAGCATTTTCACCCGTTCACTGCTGTTTTTTAAGCTCTGTACAAACAGCCCTTCGCTATTTGTGGATTCAGTCGTTATCGTTCACCTTAGTTACAGCTGTTCCCAGTATTCACTTCAGCCGATCAATACAGATCCGCTTACAAAAGACTGACATTCTATTTCCCTACGATCGAGATCGATTCACTTTGCGCACGAAAAGTGGGTGCACACAGCATCGCCTACGCATCTGTCCCTAATTCTATGCACCCTGCCTGCACACGTACACACACGGACGCATTCCGTTGTGCAGGCAGCATCTTTTCAATACTACAGACAGGTGTCGTCTTGTACGAAGGAGTCCTAACAAATGTTGCCAAACGTGTTCTTATCAGTTGGCTCTATTTTATCGATGAAATGGATAGCCAGTGACAAATCAATGCACGCTAAGTGTGCCTCCGCATTTTATGATGCAGAAAAATGAGCATATTCAATCAACGATCGCACTCGCATGTTAACTATTCAGGAATACTCCACAATGCTTTGAAAATTACAATTGATTTTTACCAGTTACTACTTATTAAACAACCAACTCTGTGATAGCGGCTAACTGGGTTTCGCGAGATTAATAACCATAATCATCATCATCATCAGCCTCACTGTCATAGATAACGACGGTTTACTATTTGGCCCTTATGCCAGACTTCCACTTGTCTGTGAGAAAAGCTTTAGCTAAAAGATCAGTTAGAAGAAGGGAGATTCACAATTCATAGTCATCTTCACGATTAACCCTAAGCTACCATCCTTAAAGTGTGTATATTTCTTAAGCACAATCTAATTGTAAATGAGGGTGGAGTGAGATGCACAGAGCAACATTTCTGACCATCATCTTTCACTTCGTTGGGCATCCATACTCCAAAAACAGCTCAGCTGAACAATAGCAGTATTCATATCACCGAAATCGATTATCCACCCTACCCGTAACATCTCAGGCAAGCGGTCTTCTTGTAGGATTACGAACTCAGCCTACAATTCCCAACTTCATGTTGAATACTTTCATTTCCTTTTCTCATTTCGATGGTTGGCTGTCTCCATAAAACCGGTGGCCCCCCTAAGAACGCATGATATGAATATTGTTATTAGTTGATTGTATGGTCAAAACAAATTGCGAGGTGTAAACCGCAAGAAACCAGCTGTTGGAAGCTGCGTTATTCTTGTCCATAACTCCGTCTGCTTACTGACTGTAAGCGCCTTAATGTTGACTGCTCT
The DNA here is from genome assembly GCA_013368495.1 of Paragonimus heterotremus. Taxonomy (NCBI): domain Eukaryota; kingdom Metazoa; phylum Platyhelminthes; class Trematoda; order Plagiorchiida; family Troglotrematidae; genus Paragonimus; species Paragonimus heterotremus. The sequence goes on from LUCH01000466.1 coordinate 19,257, forward strand.
AATCAAAGTACAATGGTTTTACAAGCTAAAATGGTGTCTTGTGTATTAGACTAGTGAATGTCACATGTGTACTTGAGTCTGGGTGATTGTGCAACAGACGTTTTGATGACCCCTTTTCAGATAATTAGCCAAGATAATAGCCATTTTGTCCTTAGATGACACAAAAACGGATGTACACGTGCAATCCGCTTGACGGACAAGTTATAAAATTTCCACTTGTAATAACCGAAGTTTTCTAGTAGTTCTTTGAGTACAACTTGACTGATTGATGGACTGCCGAATACGGCCTACAGAGCACTTGTTGTCTGTTCAGGAAAATCAGGCAACTTGATTAGTCCCCAACGGAGATTGTGGCTAATTGACTAAGTGTGGCGACCCCATGAATACCAGTACAACTTTGAGTGCGCAGTGGCCAAACCGCGTTCATCTTGCAAACGCGAGCTAAACTTTATAGTTGGATGCGGGTGTGTATTACGGATGAATTCAAACAAGGACGGACGTACTGTAACATGCAAGCCGGCCGTCTTTATTCTAATTGTCCGTTACACTTGCGGACCAACTTTAGGGTTATGTGGAGACAGCGAGGGACAACGTTCTTCTGAAGTAGGGGGTTCCAGCAACAATCCTGTAACAGGAAACAACACGAACAAGCATGGGCCAAAGGCCCAGTAAGCCATGCACACGACTTACACAAATGATGACTAAAACGGCAGCGACAATACAGCTGCACGCTCCATCGCCAATTCACATTCAACTCATGCTGGTTTCGATCACACATTACAGTATCGAAATTTGTTTACAACTTCGAAGTGAGCAAGTTGAAAAGTGCACTCTAAAGTAAATGGTGTTCAGTCTACATCATTCCGATAGCCCTACACAAACCAATATTCACAGGGCTCAACTGATGACTGTACTGTTTTTTTAATGTTGTACTAGCCGTCTGTCAGTGGACATCCCTTTAAAAACGGAAGGAGCAGTTCTGCTGGTCATTGGCTAGGTTTTTGGAATTTTGTAACACGAGGCTTCCGGCTTAGGAAGCTCTACTACCAGAAATTTAGACAGACGGCGGAAACAACAGATCACGTTCCACGATCATGTGACTAGTAAACCAGGGTATTGTCCCGCAGTTACCACAGATTCAACACTAGTGAAATAACCTTCGAAAATTATTTCATAAAATGAGTGTTTAGAATCACGTGTTATTATCTTCCTCACCATCAGTGTTGTCACCATCGAGGTTCCCAACCTTATCACCATGGTTGGGATGGGACACTTCGCAGTATTGTCCATTTACCTCCGACTTAGCCCGATCCTTTCTGAATTAAGACCGCAAGGTGTCATGTAGATCAAACGAGTAGGACTGGTCCAATAACCCCATTTCAGTCACAAAATAACTAAAACTTGTCAATGCGGTTTGTTTGTTGTTCTACCTGGTTTCATAGTTCTCTACCGTTTTCTTAGGCTGTATTTATTAGAGATGGGGTTCTTATCTAAAGAAACAATATGACTCGATCGCGCGTAATAGTTCACGGTGTGTTTCGTGGACTTCAAACGATTCCAGCTTGCCTTCCATGTACATTTATTGTGGTGCTGATTGCTGTTAAGTGGACGTTTTCATTCTCTAAATCAGTCCAAACAGACCCACACAAACCAAAACAACCGTGCCAACGTTGTTTTAACAAATTCCCGCAAAACAAATGCCTTCTTGATAAGGTATCTATTCTCAAAGTTACAGACTGGCTGCTAAATACCACGGGTCTTCCGAAATAAACGATGCGAAACGCAATCTTCCAAACGGAGAGTGGGGTTGGGAATCTACGAAGTGTTATCTGAGCGTATTGTCCGATTACGTTTTACAACCATACGGTAAAAAACTTAAGTCGGCAGGTAGCATACGATTGCCCACATCCTATGGCAAAGATGGGCTAATTGTTCCTTCTGATTTCGTGTTTCTTATTAGTTTATCTGGGAAATGGATATATGGTGAATCCTTTTTGACCGTAAATATCCTAACTGTTTCTCATAAAACCGAAACATGTTTGAAATTTGCCCTTTCATTTATACATCCTTCGTGCTTCCTTCTATCCCATCCTCTTTTGCAAGCATGTCTACGGGGAAATGTTTTCCGGGCATGGGGTTATCGCCAGTTTTCAGCAAACCTTATGGACTGTCTTACCGGTGTCCAGTGGAGCTATCAGACAAAAGTCAATGAGTAGGTCAATCAGCGACCTTCATATTGTCTACGGTTGTATTGATCTGTAGTGTTTAATTAATCTTCTGATAAATCCAGTCAGTTATTCAAAAACGGTTTTATAATTTTCCCTCTAAAAACACATGAATTCGGTTGCTGTATCTCATTTCTTCCATCGTTTATTCTGTGACTATTGGACAGTCAAACAGTTTTTGTAAATTGTTCGTTATACGATTTTTGTTATGTGGCCGAGGCGCTTCACATAGCGTTACTTCGTTCTGATTGCGTCTATCAATCTTACTGTATTTCACTGATAGGCTATCAACAGGATCTGTAAAATCCTAATGGCCAACCGCCATAACATTAAACTACAGTCAATTAGGAGTCTGACTAAACAGTTTGGTGAGCAGGAGGTCAACCGTGGCTATGGAATGTGATCAAAATGTCTGTTCGATTAGGTAAATAAAGCTGGTAAAATCGTAAGACTGTTACCGAACAAACCTAGTGATGTTAACTGATTCGGGTTGATGGTTGAACAGATACTGTCTTTCGGTGGACCGTATTTATCTAGCCAACCTGGTCACCTAAGCATTTGACTTAATCTTACTGTAACCGATTGGATAAAGGCTTCGAGCAGGTCGTACAGTGTACTTACATACAGTTGTGAGGAGCAGTTGTTATGCTGGGGGGAGGGGGTCAATGTTAAGTGGCAAAAAACTGGGTTGAGCAAGTAACTCGTATACTTGATCTGATGACTCCCGTATTATTTTGTCATAGTTGCGATAGATGCCTTTTGTAGCTCTCGTTGTTGATGTGAAATATACACAACATAATGGTTGTGTAATCCGAAAACACTCTGCGCTACTAATGCCGCGCATAGGGGGTCAAGAACATCAAAGTTGTCTGTCGATCACACGATTGTGAAGGCTATCTCCCGCTGGCATACCTATTTCTGTTTACGTTGGAACAGTGTGACACTGGCTGTTTAATAGGTGACCCAGTACGCCAAGTAACACTACATGCTTTATGGAACTTTTGTCTGCACTGAGCAGAATTGTTCCAGTTGAGCAAAACAATTTATCATCTCGTTGAAGTGTAAGTTTTACGCTAGCCATTTATCTTCATTCTTTTTTATTCTCACTTGAAAGTTCCTCGATTTACTCCTGTCAACACGCACATTGGGGATTGTGCACCGACAACAGCCATAGCAACCAAAATCATGCACGAGCAAATAGCGTTAATGTTCACTAGGGTTTCATTTTGTAGAATCCTAACACTTAACCCCTATAGAATAAGCACAACGTGGTTAGGTGCCCTTCACCCATAACAGAACTGTGAATAAATAAGTGATAAACGACCATCAGTAGACAGCGTTGGCATACCTGCCGGTCGAGTTGGTCCCAAGGGCATCTGAATATTTCGATGCCACCCAAACTGGCATCCGACAAATACTCGGTTGATGCGTAAGACGACTCAGTGTTTGTTGTGTTCATCTGTTCGGTTGCTAATGATAATTATACCGGAAGGAACCTAGGCAGTGGTAATTCGTTGCTCAGAAGTTTCCAGCGAGCACCAAGTTTTCTAGGCTTGTACACTGAAGTTTCAATGAATCCACAGTGGTAATTTGACGTAGGCTTATATGTCTTACTTTATCTCTATTACCGTAAATTTTCGTTTTATTCTTCGCAGATATGGTTTTTGGTGGTGATGTTGTTCGATTATTTCACGGTGATGAATCGCTCACTGTTAGTGCCCCAGATTCGGAAGATGTCAATCCGTTTGTCAACCCTCCTCATAATGGCACCGTTCCCGGCGGTCCACCGAGTGGAGCACACCGCCCGAGTACCGCCAATCCAAACAGCTTGCAAAACTTGCCGGCCGAATGTTCAACTGGGTTTGTGTAACTTTTTTGTTAGATGTCTTATACCGACGAGATAATCTGAAGTTTTCATCTAATGGAGTACGGACGGATGATACCATCCGCAATACTTACTCACATTCAGGTTGGCGGTTTTAATCCGACTTACTGGCCTTTCGTTTTTAGCTAGTTGCCAGTGAAGCCTGTGAATCCATGATAATCGCTAACAGTAACGCGTTGGTATCTTTCACCGAATTGTCGCTACCACAAAGGGGGGTAGAAGCAAGCGTATATAAATATGGTCCTTTAGCCCAGAAAAATCAGCAATATCAAGAAAGGGGCGAGGTGACGGAGGTCCCATAATAAACTGTATGTTTGAATAGCCAGTGCGAATACTATGCAACGAATACCATGCAACTGTTTATCAAATGAGGATGGAATATTACTCTCAAACATCTTGCTCTCCATTTTCGCTGAAACATGTGATTACCAATCTTTACTTTAGAAAAGAAAACATTCAATACACTACCTACTATATTTCATGGGTTATACAGCCAGTTGTATAAGTGGGTTACGTGGGGTGCGTATAAATAAGTGATAGCCGTGATTTGCTAATATGGTAAGCTATCTCTGCGGGGTTGTTGATTTTGACTTACTAACGTTTATAAATTTCGAAAAGAAACGTCAAACTGAAGTTTCGTTCTCATTTGAGCTCGACAGTGATAAATATCCCTTCCGCAACCGAAATTTTGGCTAGTTCATGTTCCCATGAGGCAACCTTAATGACCTCTGCGATATCGATTTCACACTACACATGGCCGATTTATCATTTTTGAAAGTTCAACCACATTTTATCTCAGATAGTAATCCGATTTTCTGATTGCCTTAATAACAGATAACTACTATCCTATTAGCTCTAATCGAGTAATTCATGATTAGGCCTCACTCATGTTGAAACAATAAGGTTTATTAGCCCTTCTGACTGGTTCATTAATTGTTGATGGGAGGTGGAAAACTTATTTGATAACAGCTGAACATCATTCATATGTTATCGCAGCTTACGTACTCAAGTATACACTTCGACTGACCACTTTTGAAAGGGAATACTAGACTGGAGTTTCACTCAAGTTAAGGTAGTTGAATGTCCATATAACGTACTTTGGACCTACATAAGATGAATCTAATTCAGCATCAATCAGTATGGTTACTTCTTAAAAATGTGGACCAGAGTGAGTAGATTAATAACGAGCTGTAATATATGCTAAACTATAGTTTATTGTCTCTTTTCCAAAGAGTCTGGCTATAAAGTCTATGTCTATGCCAAATGATTAGGTCAAATCCCAGCGGTTTTCTATCTGTATCAAGAAGACTACCAATCAGTTCGTGAACGTATTACGAAATTTGATCAATTGTCCATGAAGAATCTCACTGTGTCATTCGTTTTACACGTTTAAGTATAAATGACTATATGCAAACTTTGTCGTATTCTAGTTATTAAGAAGGCATGTTCATACGTTAACTATTCGACGAGTAGTTGGTCCATCCTTGCAGGTGATAACTGTGCACTTCTGTCCAAGGTATGCTGTCGATCAACACCATAATGAACTTGGCGTTGCCTACTTTCAACTGAATGGAAAATATTTTTTGAATGTATTTAATAAAATGATGGTCTTACGTTATTTTCATCGTCCGGTCTAGATAGGCAGGCCAACAGACTCCAAGGCTCGTGAAGTATTGACTTATTTTACGATTTTACTTGGTTACTCAACGCTATTAGTTTGCGTCATTTTTTCTGCTTCTCTGTGACCACCGGTTCACTGCCTCTCTCTCTCGACTAGCAATGGCCTCGCTACGTGCATCTACCTCATCAGAAGTGACTTTAGGGAAGGTACCTGTAGTAGACTCGTCATTGAAGTCAAGTCTATTACGTTGTAGTGGTTGCAGTCAACTTGTCCTACCTAACCCCCAGTTGTTACCTCCCATCCATTCTTTTGTACTGTAGCATCCGTCAGCCGGTCATGTACGAGATTGGAGCCGTCTCCACTAGCGCCAGGTCGCTTTGGCGCATAGAACATTTGAAAACCAAGTGGAGCGCCGGTTTCTTTTCCTGGGCCAATGAAATTCGTCTACGCCATGTGACAACTGGCAGGTACCTGGGCGTCGCCCCAACCGAAGCCCAAGGAAGCAGCCATTGCGACGTGATTACACTCTCACCGCATGAAGCTTCTGAAGCAGCAACTATCTTTCTGCTGAGACCGACCAAGGTACGTTCTAATTAGGCTGTCAATTTCCAAATACCTGTCGTAGTAAAATTCTTATTAAAGAACGGTAACAACTGACTCAGAGGCGTTAATGAAATGATGGTCATTGTGGTAGTTTCCACCCTTACAGCTTCGTTTGCTGTTATGTGCTTGCAATTTCATTGTGGAGAGGAGCAGACAGACGAAAAGCAGTTACACTCATAGGATTGTATGTCGCACTGCTGACC
>LUCH01000466.1:29461-39579 GCA_013368495.1 Paragonimus heterotremus
GTCTTTTATTAATTTTCAAACGTCTTAGTAATGTTTTCTTCTAAGCTATTCCACGTCACTGTTGAGGTGAGCGGCGGGCTGAGCCACAATACCTTTTGGTCAAGCTGATGGCTGTTATGATGATGATGATGATGATGATGAATTTCATTGTGGATACAAAACTCAGCATATTCGCAATTTTCCCTCAGAAATGAATCAGGCCTACTCTTCACAATAGTCTGGGACGTGATCTTTGCGAGTGATTTCGATAGACATGACTCTAACATACACTGAAACAATTTGTAATCTAAACAACTTGCCGGTTGCAGAGTCAACTGAAATGTGGTGTACGCCTATCTATATCAGGTTTGAAGAAAACAGCAGAAGCTGTCCTTGGTTTACCAGGTTAGGGCCTCATCTGTATTACCGTAACTATAATAAAGCCAATGTGTGATGTTATTGTAAGTAAAAGTTCCTGTGTTTCCATAGAGCTGAGCGTCCAATGGTATAATGAAGTAAACAGATGGGCCTATTCGTTTTGAATAGCAGTTGACTTGTGACAGGATAGGTTTTGTCTGAAAATCCCCGAGTATAATATATGTTGGATAAACCCGGAACGCAACAATTCCATGCACACCACAGTCATACGTAAAGTGGACATCATAACGAGAATAAAAAGCACGGAGGTAAACTTGATACTACTATTTTGCGGGACAGAAAATCATCTGGCACTCGTCTTATGCCTTTTTTGAACATCACTTGTGGCTTATCTGGTGCCAGTTCATTTCTCTGCTTTCATTTGAACAGCACGAGTGATTCAGTAATGGAGTAGGTGGCTGCTACAGTACCAAGGACTTTCATAAAACCATCCCGAGCTTATGCTGTGAAGTACAAATTCCATTGTTTTCCCAGACCAATGAACACTACCACTCACACCATCACTAATCATTCTTGTCACCTGAGAGAAGAATATACATCAGCTAATGGAGTTTCGTTTTTGTTAGGGCTGTTAAACAGTGCATAACCTTCCACGGACCGCCAGTAGCACCCAGCTTCACGTGTTCGTGGTAACTGGGCGGGTTGCAGTCCTCAAAGTTGTCTGTTTTACAATTTCGAACTTTGTATACATGGACCAGCAGACATAAGCGTAGTATAATATGATGCAATAATGTGGCGTAATGTAATAATGTAACGTAATGATGTAATAATGTAGTGTAATGCGGTGCAACGTAATATAATGTGTTCGGGCGTAATCAAAACCGACCGAAGAAGTCTGAATGAATGTGAAACTTGCGATTGACTACAGCTGCGGTTCATTTTATAGAGGCCTACAAGTCACCACTCCAGTGCTATATTGTCATCTTACTTTTAATCGCCAACGATTTTGTGAAGGGAACTGTTAAAAGTTGTTTTTTCATTGCTTTTCAATCCCCGTGTAAGATGTTAGGTTAACAATAGTAAGTGATAATTGCCATTGCATGTTTATGTTTATTCTGACAGTGTAGCTTATTGTTAAGCGGCTTATGATTTCTTTACGTAAATTACTTCATTTTCTATTCTTTACCATCGAGAATCTGATATCGTAGTGCAACATTTTGCTTTTTGAGTACAATTAAGTGCCCCTAAAGGACGTAATGGTGATACCGAATTTATTTTTCCTCTGACAGTCCACGAAACGTTGACTTTTTTGCTGGCAGGAAACCCATAAGCATACACTGAATTCCGTACCGATCTGGTTATGTTTAACGTTCGTTACTACCCCCAGTTGCAAACCATCACCTGGAAAGATAGAGTGGGAATTGCAGTGAGCGTTTCCAATAGCCTCGAATCATACGGACATTAAATACGTGTACGTATGCTGTGATGGGCAGGACGCGCACTCCATAAGCCAGCTGAGCGTTCGGTGCTTACGGAAGCTTGTCTTTTAGATCGATTACCGATTGTTGAGGGTGTTTTGTCAAAGAATTCGCCGCAGATTAGAGACCGCGGATAGTCCTTGGAACTGGTCAATATGTGCGCAAATCGAGACTTCGTAATCACCCGAATCGCTGATGGGGAGAATTATTTGAAAGTGTGACATGCTGTGGTCAGTCGTTAGCATAAAAATGGGTAGTTATTTCTCATGTTTCTTCCGGTGCTTTCCAAAAGGTCGCTTTCTAATCTTTTAATTATCATTATTATGGAGAACAATGGCTCATATCACACTTATTCAGCCAAGTTTCAGAATGAATACAGATGCGGACCACATACTGGTGTCTGCACTCAACTAGTACACATAAGCGTCATTCTCATTTCGTAGCACTATTTTGTTAACATTGCACGTGCAGTTTTCACTCGTGCATGAGCAAAGGTATGGTTCACCGACGTTCTGTTTGAACAAACGAATCGAACTTGCCTATGGATATCATCATCTTACTGCGCCGACCTCCCTGACCCTGACAGGCTTTTACGAATGCCAAACACACCGCTTCATACGTTTTGTACACGCTGTGGACTGCAAGTCGTAGTCGAGTGAGTCTTTAGTTTGGTAGCCCTAACGTTAAGTTAGAAGGGACCTAGTTGTGATAAATCATGGCTTCGGCTGGATTCGAACCAGAGTACCCAAATACGGCAAGCGCTTCACCAGGTGCGCTGCAAAGCCACGTCAGGAATTCGGAAATTTCACATTCGGACCCATCCACATTACCGACCCATCCCACTGTCTCACTTGGAATCCACCAGGTAATCCAAAGGATCGACTGCCTCGACAGGATTTCTCAAGTAGTTCCCGCTGAAATCTATCAACGCCGCTGTTGAACAATAAGCTTGTATTACCAGTAAGTAATTTGACAGATTTAATTATCTAGAAGAGACCCGATTATGAGAAAATATGCCTTCCAGTAGAGCGCTTGCCACGTTTGGGTACGCTGTTTCTGTTGCTGGTTCGAATTCAGTCGAAATCCTGATTCCTCACACCTGGGTCTCTTCTAATTCATCATATCTGCCAAACTACTTATCTGTTGCCAATATTTGTCCTCTTAGGGCGTTATGCACTTCCAGTTGGTAGCCTGAATGACGACGTTTACCTACAGTTGGGGACACCATGTGGTGTTGGAGTTAATAACACCGTTATCATGCCACTGTTTTTTTTTAAATTGTTTAAAATTCATTTTCAAGTCTGTCTTCTATTTTTCTTCTACCTATCGTGTTATATGAGCCTACTATACTGCACTAAGTTTAACGCAAATGTACTTATTCACAACTTTTGTAATATTGTAGTTTGTCTTCTTTCTGATGTCCACTTGTCTACTTTACATGTAAGGATGATAAAAAACGGACAGAAGAGCGTGGGGACGAGGGCATGGGTGAACCTGACCTCCGACTGGGAGAAACACTGACCTACCTGCAGCACGCCGTGTCCGGTCGGTGGTTGTCTTACGAAGCTTATGAAACTCGCAAACGTGGTTTGGGTCGTGTTGAGGAGAAAAAAGCTGTCCTGCTGGTCGAAGGCCACATGGATGATCTGTTTACTTTGGTTCGGGCACAAGACGAAGAAATTAAATCGGCGGCCGCCATTCGTCGGTGTACTGCAGTATTTAGTTCATTCGTAAATACGCTGCGTGTAATTGCACATATGCATCAGCCTAACTACCCAGGATTACAATCAACAGCACAGCAACCAGGCCCTCAATCGCCCGCCGTACTTCGTTTGAGCAGTGGTATTCTCCTCGGCGACGTCACACAGTGTTTAGAGGATCTTATCGAGTTTTTCGCACAACCCGACCCACATGAAGAGCATGAAGTGCGCCAAGCCAAGTTGGCAGCCCTGCGCAACAGACAAAACTTGTTCCAGAACGAGGGCATGATTGGTTGTGTGCTGAACACCATTGAACACTTCACTGGAACATTTCAAACGCGTCGAGAATTCTCGCTGGTTGTGGGCGAGGACAAATCAGAACAATTCGATCGTCTGGGTAATTATCTTTACCTTTTGTTGGCTGCATTGATTCGTGGAAATCGGGAGAACTGCGCCCAGTTTGCAACACCGTCTCGTCTGGATTGGTTGTTCAATCGTTTAGAATTGCAAGAAGGATTCGCGGAGGGTGTGCTGGATGCACTACATTGTGTGCTCACGGACAGTGACGAAGCACTCTATCTCATTCACGAACGTCACATTCGAATTCTGATCAGCTTGTTGGATAAGCAGGGAAGAGATCCGAGGGTAAGCCTTCATTTCCATTATCCCAAAATCTGCATTAAAATTAACCATATATAACGTAACTTCCAACTTGGCAGAAATTTGCTTCTAATGGTTGCTGCTCTGTGATTGAAGTCAAGGGCAAAGTTCAGCCATTTCCTCAACTAACAGTTTCGATTGTAAGCCATAAGTGGCGTGATTTTTTTGACTCGGAACTGCCATCTATCCATAACTATCTAGAAATTGGTGACCTGTCCATATTTCCAATATTCACTGAGTGAACCACTGGCCACCAACCTTACAATGAAAGACTGTATGTGAGTACTACGTGAATGCAACGACCTGAGATACTATCACTGCAGATCACGGTGAGTAGATGTAATGATGCTGTCAGAAAACAGCTTGGGTATCCAGATAAGAGGGGATTAAAGCTCTCGTAAATCAGAAAGCGGTATTGACATAATCGGCACATGACGTAACTTTCATCTGTGGAAGAAGAGGAAGCAAACGTAACCATTCTACAACAGTGCACCACACAGTCATAGTTAGTTTTGAAGGACAAACCCAAAGACGTAGTAGTGCGTAATCTTCGGAGCCAAAATTACCCCGTCACGAATGTATACTATACACAACTCACAGCTACTCTGTCGTCATAGATCAGCTGACATCCAAAACAAAGCTAGTCCATTAATTTTGAGGGAAGGAGTAAAGTACTTGTGTATCTTGTCTTGATAAAAATTGCCCATGGTAACCGAAATGTCAAAATCATAAATCGTTTTTCAAGAGTGCTATATGATTAGGTTTTTGAACAGCCCAATGATAATTTCATCTAACGTTTGCTTTTCTACTCGCCTAACCGTCCCCTACGATGTTCCCGATACTGTATCACTAATGTTATTCGTGCTTTTTTGTTCACGAGATTATCAAGAATTACATGTCTATTAGTAATCTCCTTGTTTCGTTCGCATCTAAAGAAATTCATAGCTTATACGTACAGTGCATAAAACACAAGGTTACTTACCATACTGGCCGCAATCTAATGGTAAACATGCTCACCTACCAGAAATTGCTGTTAACCAAAACAACTTAACAGATGTTCAGTTAACACTACTTAATGGTATGCAACAATGTCCCAAAAAAGTTGCATGCTCTCACTTTAACCGTTTGACACTGTGTTCTGACAGCTTTTAACTATCCCGTCGCATTTGGTCTCTTGCCGCAGGTATTGCAAGCACTTTGTTCTCTGTGCATGGGTCGCCAAGGCGGAGCGGTGCGCCTAAACCAAGATCTTATCTACAACACCCTGTTGCCTCAACGCGACTTGCTTTTACAGACAAAGTTGGTGGATCAGTGTGGTTCAATGAGACCTAATATATTTGTGGGGATCAAAGAGGTATGTTATTTTCTATCTATCTCTGTGTTTATGGATTTTTAAAATCCTTTCATAGATTACGCAAAAATTCCCATTAAATAATTTGAGACAGTGGTTAACGATTTTTTCCAACACTTCATCACCAGAGCAATGGAACAACTATGTGGGTTCACCGAAGCTAAAACAGCATGTAAACAACAGGGGAATGTTTAGTCGAATGTCGTTGGGTTACGCGAAGCGTTACAAAACTCCAAACGTCTGTAGCTCATTCACTCAAACGGCGAGTTACCGATGCTAGTGAGTTCCACACATCAGTGCGTCACGGAGTTATAGATCGGGCTCTGCGTGGGAATGCAGGATGGTAGTGTGACCTTTGGCAGGTTTGTATAAATCTTTTCATGACGTTCATATACCGTTTTAACTTCGTTGAATCTATGCGGTTGTATTAATCTGGTGAGGAATTATCGAAAAAATTGTCCACCGCGATCACCTTGCAAACATTGGATGGGCGAGTTAGTGATAATATAATATTCTGGTCTTTTTTGCATAATCACGATTATGCACTGCAGGTTTAGGTCTCATGTGTGCTGTCTGGTAGCGCAGTTCTTAGTCCAGAGGCCCTTTGTGGGCGAATCACGTTTACCTTACACAATTTGTTTCATGATAGATATATCTAAGTTGTCAAACCTGACGGCTAGGCGACAGGTGAACGGTTCCCAGTGTTTTCTAGTTTCAGTCGATTGAAGGTTGCCATGATCTGGTACCACCAAATAGAGACTCATAATTGGACACATCCTTCAGTCTTGTGAGGTTTTCGTTTCTTTCTGTTAGTCAGTTTGCGCAATGCTATAGAAAATCTTTGTTCTCCAGTACCACATATGTTTCAGTCAACTCTGTATGCTTGAATTTAACGTGAGACATACTGAGCATAATTCACATTTGTGTTTATTAAACTTATCATTTAACTCTGTAAATTACTAACTCTGTTACACAGTCTGTTAGTGAATTAAACTTCTTATCTGTAGTAAGTAGCTCATCTAGGGTTTCATAGAATTCGATCTGTTTTCAGCATACGTGGTAACATGTTATCGTATGTCTGTAGTGAAATGAGATAAACCATTGCAACAGCCTGCCTTTTAATAAATCCCCCTCTTTTTAATTTAGGGTGGTTCGATGTATCCTAAATGGTACTTTGAGGTCCTCATTGACACACTGGAAACTGTCACACATCAACCAGCACAAATACGTGTTGGTTGGGCCAATACAGAAGGTTACGACGCGCAACCTGGTGGAGGCGCAGGCTGGGGAGCTACGAGCCTTGGTGACGACTTGTACAGTTATGCATTCGATGGCAAATTCTTGTGGGCCGGAGGAAAACGAAAGCAGGCGAGTATCGGTACGGAAGAAGCTGCTTCGGACGAAGCAGCTGGTGGACTCAAAATCGGAGACGTCATCGGCTGTTTGCTGGATTTGGCCGGTCCCGTTATACAGTTCAACGTTAATGGTCGTCTTGTCAGGGGTTATTTCCAAGTACTTCGTTTCTTTTAAGATTGTCCATTTTGTTGGTGCCAAAACATGAAGACAGAAGTCAGCTCTTAAACATATGTTTGAAAGCTGACTTTGTGAGGCATGACTTTACGCATCGCTGAACATATTGTTCGTCGTAGTTGGAAGTGGAGATCGTCCAAAACAATCAACACTATCAGTTTCGGCTTTTCATATTTTCTTTTGTTTAGTTCACACTACTCCCAAATAATATTACAGCCGACATCATCAGTGTAAGACCCAGTTGAAGCTAAACATATAAATGTATATACGACCCATAATATGTTCAGGAATACGTGAAGTCTTGCCTCACCAAGTTTTCAAGAGCTTAGCTTGACACGAGTTGAGAGGGTCTTTTAACTGCTCATCGGCCAATAGATAATTTTTCGGAATCAATACTCACGTTATGTACATTTTCTACCCTTAATTTCGCTTTTTAGGAGTTACCTAATTATTCTCTTCACAAAAGGAAAATTTACTTCTCATGGTTCTCAGTGTCTTGTAACCTGGGACAAGTTCATCGAACGTTTTGGTTTTCCATTTCACAGGACTTCAACACAACCGGACTATTCTATCCATGCATAAGCATGAATGCAAAAACTAATGCCCGGTTTCTTCTCGGATCTAACCAAGGACGTCTCAGGCACGGACCACCCCCTGGATACGCTCCAATCTGTGATGCCCGTCAACCCGGTCAGCGTCTCAGGTTGGAGCCAGTCTTCAGTTTCGGTCAGCTTGAAAAGTCAGTTTTCACCGGTCCCCTCGGTTCACCAACCCCGCAACAATCAGTGTTCGTGCCGCGGACCGTGCGAACCAGTCATGTAAGTTACGTTTGCGCTTGAGCACATGTGTGTTGATTAGGAGATTCTTCAAAACTCAGCGTAATGGTGGATTCCATGCAACGTATGCTTGGCTTAGTCCACACTATATAAGTGATATTCTCTTCTGATAGCGTCTGGTTAACCATACTGAATACTAAGAATCACACGAAACCTAGATGAAATTTTAGTGCTCCTGACGTATACGTGGTTATTTTTTAGCGTTGTCGTGCAGTTTGCTTTTCCATTCGCCGTGTGATAAACGAACTCAATGGGGACGTGCCTTATATGTGTACCCACGGCCAATCAACAGTCGATGTCAACTGAGAAATAAGTGGCACTTGTGCAGCGTCAATCTGAGTTGGTTGCATTATTGCATAAAACACTTTTTTGTTACGTGGCGTGTACTAGGTATTTAAACACTTAGAAATGGTCTCGCGATGTTGGTGCAGGTTCAAAAAATACTGAGTCTCCTTCTCACGGTCGAATCAGCCAAAATACCGTGGCTATCACACAATGAGTGGCAGCACATTTGTGCAGTAAACGAAAATCCAAACCAGTCAGTCTGAATTAGGATACTTCGGCTTCATTGAAAAGTGAGTTATAGATCAGCAAATCTTGTGTATTTGTTTTGTGAGACAACACGGGACTGCATTAAGCGTCAGTGGCAATCAGTTGGGAAAAGTGGTGTATATTTTGACGCTCTGTGTTTTAGTCGTCGCTGAAGTGATTATCTTTATGTGGGTACAGTGGAATCAAAACAAAGATTTAGCAGAGTGTCATTTTCAAGCATGAATAGACTTGAAAGTCCTGCGACGTTTCACCTTACTCAGTGACATTCTACTAAACCTATATACGTTCTTTACATACAGTTTTGACTTCGCTGTACCCGTATATTTTTATCGTTCTGATGGTAATGTTTCGAAAATAATTGTTCCCTACAGTTTCCTCCTACAGTTATATTTACTCATTCTGTGAGGAGAATGCTGCTTAGAAGTCACTCCATTGATAAGTCGACTGTTTTTATGAAACATACGACCACTGTGATGTCTTATCTCTGAGACATAGCAAAGAGGTTCTATGACATACTTTGCATTTCGCTTCAAACTTTCTGTAAGTCAGAGCATTTTCTCATGATTGTAGGGCATTTAAGTATAATTAATGACTAAAAATGCATGGCTATTGGTGGCGATGGCGGTGGTGAATGAATGTCCATCTGTTGATAAAAGTGCTTTCAGGGGAAAACCAGCTGGTAATAACTGAGCCTCGGCTGGATTCGAACCAGCAACAAAAACAGCGTGGTCACTTACACCAAGCGTTCTACCGGCTGAACTACAAAGCCAAACCGGGCGGTCTAAGGTGACAGATTTTAGGTCAACGACCAACCCAGCGCTCCTTGTCATAAAAATCTACCGAACGCTTCAGGAGATTGATTGCCAATGCAGAATTTCTCAAACAATCCACGCTGGAATCCACTCACACAACTGTGGGGCAGTTCACTTTTATTAAGTGCATGGTGCAAAGGCTACGATATTCTAGACGAGACATATTTGTGAAAAATAAGAACCTGTAGTGTAACTTGGTGGCACGGTTGGCTGTGCGTTTACCACATTTGAACATGTTATTCTGTCACTGATCAGGATCCAGCAGAAGTTCAAATTTACCGCATCTGGGTCTTATCTGAACTGTTCACTCCGTCACGTTACTTATTATTGATAAAAGTTGTATTGGAATTCCAAAGCAAGTAACATTTTGAACCTTGGCATATGCACTCGAAATAAAATTATACGTTATGCTTTCTCAGTTTCGAAATCAGACACATGACCGCTAGTTCTATGTAGTGTGTTATATCGATCATGAGTAGATTACGAACCTAGAAAAATATGTATACTGTTTGCTTAACTCCTCTAAGGTATACAAACTATTCTATACATGTACTCCTTCAAGTATATATACTTAATTTTATTGCACCTTTTGTCAAGACAGTCTCCCTGCGCTTCCGAATAAATGTGTGGACCCAACACCTTAAAAGCTATCTTCTTGTCCAATGTTATATCTAGTATATGGTTGGAGCTTTTGGTTAGTAGGAATTGAGCATCATTTTCAATTGATCTCAGGTATCTTATTTAACTAGGCTTTTAAGTCAGCCTCCATCGGGTCCCGTCGTCCACATGATCTGGTTGAGGCCAGCTGAACTGCTCTTCAAATTGTTCAGCCCACCTGTCAA
>LUCH01000466.1:58431-71690 GCA_013368495.1 Paragonimus heterotremus
ATGGTTGTGTAGCAGTTCAGCATCAGTGTAAACCACTGATGTATTGCTGTCTGTGATGATGATGATGAAACTCACCCGGATGTAATGTCGCATTGCACACGACTTTCTTCTCTCTCTCATCACGGTAGCAATAGATTATCCTGTTTTAGCTCCTCAATTACTAGTGTTGTTATTCGCGGTCTATAGAAAACTAGTTTGAGAGCATTAATGTTCCAATGGTAGCATTACGTTCTTGAATATTAACTGTAAAATATGACATTGAAAATATGAAACAAAATTAAGAATCTTGTGTTCCCTACATTGTATTTGATTTTCGTTGATTATTATTGAAGGACTCGGTTATTATGTAAGGACGATGAACGGGAACAAGCTTGTGATTCGGTACTGATATGGTTCTACAGGAGCCTTTCGTAGGATCGCTGACTTGAAGCTGCGGCCGAGGTAGTGAGATTTCACGAACTGCTGGCTGTATGTGTACCGATCGGTATGTACATCGTTTACATACATGTCAAAAATGAGCTGGATGACGATATATGTAAAAATGTCGAAATGTTTTGCTGGATAATCTAATTGCTTGAGTATGTCAACAACACAGAAAGTATAAAGTTTACATGTGAGAGTGACAAGTATGTAGCCCAGATACGAGTTCGTGAAAATGTTGAAGATCGTGAGATGAAAATTAGCACAAAAATCGAGTGGATGACATCATTCGAGAATATCAAAGAATGTCAAAGAATTGAGGTATTTACGAGTGCTCGTGCAATCCGTATGTTTGGCCGTGATTTGTCTAAAGACCTGTAGGTGAACAGCTATCGAACTCACTTTTATGCTTGACTTTATATCTAAACAAGAAAACAGAGAAAACTTAACTTTCGCCAAGCGAGACACGTGAATGCTTGATTGTTTATAATCTTAATGGATTTGGATGCTCTAGTTGACGGGCTAAATGTTCACCATGCCTTGGATTTGGATTACAAACTTATCATCCTCAAAGAAGGTGACGTCATCTACGTCTTGGGGTATGAACATATGTCTGACTATTCAGGGCGGCTAGCATAATCCTCCGGAAGGAGGGTGTACGTTATGTCTGCAGCGTGTTTGATTGGCTGAACGCGCCAGCCTCTTCCACATAACTAGAACGAACGAGATGCAACCCACGAGCACTCTACAGGTTTTATCTGCGTTATATATGAAGGCTCAGGTGATAGTGCCTGTGTTCACAGTTCGGAGCATGAGTGAAGTGGCACTGGAAGTAATTCGCTCTTACTACATCACACCAAGAATTATGAAATCCCTCGTAATTGAGATAAAGTCACATCATTGAAATATAAATTCTCCAAACCGATTTTATGAAATGTAATGCCTGACACTTAGTTTCGGACGAGGTCTTCCACTTCTTATTTGCTAGTACGTTTACTAACCATCTATGCTACATTTGGCAACATTTGACCTGTCTTTTTATAAGATGCATTTAAGTCATGTGTATTTGTACCCATGTCAAAAACAGAACAGTGGAAAATTTGAGTTGGATCGCTAACTCAGTTGGTTAGGATAAAAAGTGGGAATCAGTTTCAGGGACCTACGCAGTGCGCTACACACCCTCAACCTGCAAGTCCCCATGTGATACCAGTCATTATATGGAGTCGTTCGGGAAAATTGAAAGGTAAATGGACGTCTGTCGATGTTATTTGCATAAATTTTAGAGCACACTGTATGGTTACACACGCACCTACTTTGTACATATGCAACACACAGTTCTCATATCTGATCTCGCTTACCCTCCTTATTTAGGTTACGTACCTGCCTTCTCACTTGGTTCGGGTCAACAGGTCAAAGTTAACTTCGGAAACGATGTACAAACTCTCAAATTTTTCACATTCTGTGGTTTACAGGAAGGATACAAACCACTCTGTGTGTAAGTTTCCGTGCATACTCGTAGAAACTCGATTAATTCGGAGCATTAGTGTTCATCGATAACTTGTGTTCTTTATGAAACCGGAGGATCCCATCGATCAGCCTATTTCCTACAAAATCTAACTGTCAGACACTTCCTATTTATGTGCACACACAGAGATGAGTATATATACCCATAAACGTGTTGTATGACAGGCAGTCTGGTTGTGAGTAGTATCCTACTCACAAGTAGTATATTACCCACATGCGACATTCAAGAACAAAAGGGCAACCTCCGAACGCCACGAAGACGACGGACAAAAAGAGACTATCGAAATAGTGTGTACGCGCTATGGCAGAAGTTTCATCAAGGCAAATGACAGTGATGTATGTGAATACATATCTAACGTGCAAATGAGCGTACGTGTTTGTGGTTTGATTTTTGACGTGGCCTATATGGGAGGGCGCAACGTGCGGACTTCCGACCAGGTTTCTTTTGCGGTCACATCACATGCACATAAGAATTGCACTGGGCTGAGATGCCATTAGACACAGGGGGAACAGACGGAATGACGGCGACAAAAGTGGGTATGAAGACGAAAATAACGTAATCTCTGCAAGCTGGGGTATCATCGACTTCGATTTCCCATTACTACTGACAATGTATTCAACCACAGTGAGGTATGATCTTTTTGGTCCTAGCCAGAAAGCTGGTAACGCCATACGTGACAAAAGCTTTGCCTTCGAGACCTTCTTCCCTCGAACCTACGTCTTACACTGGCTACCTAACTGCCGTTTCCAGTATAACGTGGACAGAAAGAACACGGCGCGGTAAGCGTTGGATCACCATGCGTAGGATGTAGGAAGAATCGAGCGTAGTCTGCGTCACAGAGAGACACTAGATCCCATATCTATGGTCATTGATATGGGAGGAAGCGTCTGTCAATTCTGTCCGAAATCTGGACCGTTGAGTGGCCGTCGCCCAGGTCTGGAAAGTGACTGGGCTTATTGGTATGCCCAGTTCGCCTTTTTTAAAATCCTGCTGCCAGTACTTACGCGGTGCTTCTACTACAAAAATGAAATGTTACGAAAACCCAGGTGGTGGAAACCGTAGTCTTTAGTTAAACGCAGCACTCATAAACTCACACTGACACTGCATTATTGTCAAGCATTTAGTACGGCATTGCGGTCAGGACGTTTAATAGTTAATAGTTAAACAGCACTCACATGCTTACATCCTTTACAATTTAGCTAAACTTTTCAGCGACCTATTTTGAAACAAAGTTAGAAGCTAAATGTTAGAGCCGGTATTTTTGAAGTAAACTCGTTGACCACTCGTCCGTCGATACCACATTGGACAAAATCGATTCATCTGAGTGACCGATAACGTTTATGTCTAAAGATCGGGTTACCCTGTTGTTTCAATGAGAGACAATCGTTCCATGTCTTTTCCAGTGAATGATCCAGTGACCACATTTTTTCTCTATCTGGTTGATTGACTTGGATATTCTGAATGGTGACTTGATTACTGCTGAATGAAGGTATTACAGACTTCAGTGATCTAAGATTAAACAGAACAATCTGAGAGTATGAGTTGATTCTATGGTTTCATCAGTTAATGATATTAAAAACTCAATTAATTGTTGTTAACGTGATCAGTTTACCAAGAGCATAACAAATGCAACAGGCTGGTACATATAAACTTCAGAGGATATGGCGCATTTCGAAAGCCATGTGACTATTTACATGGATATTAGGTGAAAGTGCGGTTGCACTTCAACTGACTCTTTTGCAAATGCACACATCAGCTTCATCATCATATGCATATGTGCTAGGTTCTCAGTGTACTGTTCCTTGTCACCCCACTATCCTCTCATGCCAAGTCAGAAAGTAAAAGAGATACGAAGGTGGAGTGCACGCATAGATTACAACGACTTCCCAGTGCAAACAAGCCCGCTTAATTTACCATTAGTGGACGTACCACAGCTGTGCAAATTCTTCGTAGGATGTGTGTGTGTTCACCTGATATTCAGCAGGCGTGTTAATACGGTCTAAGCAGATTGATATCAGGGTCACTGTAGTTTTCTGTGATGCCTTGTTTTTTGTCAAACCTCAATCAAACGTGCTTAATATGTTTTTTTTGCATTGCAGAAACATGTGTCGTCCAATGCCTATGTGGTATGTCAGAGACGATGCTTCACTGTTCAAAGATGTTGATTCGAAACATCCAACTTTACAGGTCATCATGTCCACTGGAAAGTAAGTCTTCCCTTCCTGTCGACGTCACTGTTAGTTCAACAAGCACGGTCTCAACTGCATTGCTGTAGTCAGTGAGGGGTTGGCTTTGTACTTCCGGTTTAAACGTCCCATCACTATTCGAGATGAAGTAATTAGAGAACAAAAGTTATGGAGTAGTTTCAACCAAGCTCGGTTCTCAATAGGATGGAGAAAACGTTCAGCTTTTACTCCAGAGGGTGTTTATTGTCCCGTGAGTGACATGTGGGTTTGTGCTCCCATGTTTCACGAATCCGGAAAAGAGCAATAGGAGCATCCAAGAGTCGTATCCGAGATTGTGCGCAATAGTTGATACCGTCACCACTGACCAAGTGGACATAAATTATCAACCCGTGTTATACATTACATCATTGATCTATAGGTGAAATCGCCTGACGGTTATCCAGTTTTATTTTTACAAACACATGCATGCGAATATACACGTATAACTACTTGGTTTTAATGTTACAGGTAGGACCGCCGTTCTTCGCGATAATGATGAGAAAAATTGCACCAGATTTCCCGTGTTTATATAACACGTACTAAGCAGTCAGTATAATTGAGCTGTGTGCTCTCAGTTACTTGTCTAAGGCGAATTTGAAAACACACATTTGAAAGAATCCAGTGTATGTTATACAGTTTACCAGCTCTTGTTAAACCCGACAACCGAAACACCGTAGTTGGCGTTTTTTGTGATTTAACTTTTAACCAACTGATCAGTTGATGGATGCATCAAACTGTACCCTTTTTATTTTCAGTACTCCAAGCTTCAAAGTTATGGGAAAACAAGCGGATAACGGTACTTCAGATGAAACACACTTTTTACGATTGAGTTTGGGCACACGATGCAGAGATCAGTTTACCACAAAGTAAGATGCACTGGTCTGTCCAAAGGCATGTAACATTGTTAGCACGAAAAAGAATTGTGTTTTCAAGCGTCTGCCATTCCCCATCCGTTATTAAAAGAAATGTAGTAGGTCTTGTGGGGGCAGTTTCATCAGTAAAGTGATTTTCCAACCAATTTTCTATACGCAAGCAACACGACTGTTAACGTATCATTCTTCTGGGTGGCTTGTGATTACATACGTTAAGAGTTTGTGTAAACCTAGAGATTATAATGTAGCAATAGGCTGCAACAATTTTTACTGTCAAGTGGATGACACTGCATAGCGAATCTCAATCTACGACTTATGTTGCAGTTGTGACCAGCATTTTTTTTCAAGAGAACTATTCCTACCTTAATTTTCGTTGCCACTGCCTTCAAACGTAGAAGCGCATTTCTTTTGTTAAGTACAAATGGCTTCGCTTTTTCAAGCACCTCTAAGCTTGAGCCCAACTGCTGTATTTCACAGGTCGTCGTCGTAGACATTGCTGAAGCTGATTTCTGACTGCCCACTGATAATTGACAGATTTCAACGTGCCAGTAACAGTCTCCTAAATAAATTTTCAAATAGCCCATTTTGCGCTGTGCAGGTCAAACATGACTCTGAAGTTACCGTTAGGTAAAAGTGACTAGCCCTCGACTTTTGTTTAAAAATGGAATTTGTCTAGCTGATATGCCTTAGACCTATCTCTTCCTTCTCCTCCTTAATCCTTCATCTCTTCCTTCCGTACACAGATCTCTGAAAGAACGTCACGTCCACTTGGACTCGCTCAGACGTCACGTTGAGCCCGAACCCACACATATGTTGCACAACACAGCAGGAGATGATCCTACCAGCTATAACATGATGGGCAGTGTAAGTTGAACCCCAATGCGTGTGGTTATTCGGTTTATTTGTGTTAGATCTTCTTGAAATTTCTCAAACTTCTGAGGAGTACAGTTTAGAGGAATGCGACTGGACTAAACGTCCTTTTTTTTCAACCGAACACCAAATATTTCAACGTACAGTTGTCAAACGTAACACTCGGCCATTTATTTATATGTCAGTGCATTTATTACATAAGAGTTCGCATCGTTTGAGACACAGCGTTCAAAGCGGTTTCAAGACCATCCTATTGTCGAACTGGTTCAGAGAGGAAGAAATTTATGACCCACTGGCGAGATATTTAGTAAAGTGTCAGTTGTAAAACAAAGCCCTCTAAATATACTGAACTTGCTTATCAATCAGCGCTGACTATTGCGCTGGCAGATTTTGTTGAACAATTTCCCCGTAAGCACCGTGCAACCCCACAGTAACTGATACATCCGGTCACAAAAAGTCGGACGATTAATCGGGCAACACAGCAGTATACGGTAGTATTCGGATTATAATCACTGCACACAATCCAATTTTGATCACATGTAACGAAGCCTGACATAGAAGGTCCACTTTTGTATAACGTTATCAGTGTAGTACACACTTTCAATTGTATCTTCGTCTAGATTCACATCGTTTCGTACGGTACTTATCAGTCAGGCACCTCTCATCACGTGATGCTCGAGTGACTGCATGGTATTGAGTGAAACGCCAGGCCTTATTGTTGAGTTATTGTAGATCCTCTTGGAATTAGTACCCTCGGATACTTTCATTTGATCATCTAAACGAGTTGGGGGCCACACATCATATGAACCATCTTAGACTAACATTTTTAAACCTAAACCGTATGAACGCCTCCGGAACTGCTGACTTTTTCGGTGAAGCACCGCCGAAAGCTGTTTATACGTTTCTAGTGGCCTCCTCAGCTTGAGATCTCAGTTCAAAGTTATGAAATTCAATAAGCCAGAAATCACGCCTTTTTATGTCATATTTTAATGCTAAAATGAGTATAAAATGTTGAACTCATCTGCTTCCCACGTTACTAAAAAATATAAGATCACAGCAAGCGTATTGATGTAAAGCATGTTCAGCAACTTCTGCGTAACAACCGACTACAGAGATTCACATTCAACCATCATTTACGTGCGGGAACTTTTAGGACGGCCTAACTCTGCTTGGCATGTTTGCACTTTTTATAAAGAGAAGCAGCCCTTGCTTCTCAGGGAAAAGGAAATCAGGTAACTTATGGAAATTTATCTGATCGGTCTAAGTCATTATAATCAAAAACGGCAATGTATCAGTGGTTCTCACTGATGCTTAACTGCCATATAACCATGAAGAAGAAAGCAAGCCATTATCAATGAATACAAAAAAAGAAAACAGAAGGGAAGAGAGGAAAAACCTAACTACTAAAAATAGCTACGTCTATATTAAAACATTCAGAATCAAGGTGATTACACGTTACGAACAAACGACCGGACTGTAAGCAGAAGTAGATCGTTAACAGCAAAACAGCCGTATCATTAAATGCACTTACCCCACAGACAGCTTAGTTAAACAACGACAACATTCACGTCACTGAATCAGATTGGCTCCCTTCTCGCCTAGCGTTTGCAGCCACTGACTTTGTGAGTCGCGAGGTCTCCAGTTAGGAAGGGAAACTCGATTCACAGTAGCTAACCCGTTGGCGAACGACTTCATTTCCGTACACCAAATCATCATCTGTTAACCTCCCACTTTGCACTAATCGGCCGCAACGTCAGCGACGAGTGCTCGGCGTGACAGACGACCAGCCAGCACTCTTGGTACATGACCTAGCTATCTAAGTCTTCGCACACTTAGAGACTGAACGAAAGAACTTGCTTAGCAATCACTACCAAACACCAGCTTCCTTACCTTTTCGATGTTTATCCGTTGGTGCGGACGCAGACGTCGATGGCCAGATAACTGTGGAAGGTTCACATTTTCTGTTCTGAATGGCCAAGTTTTACAGCCGTTAAGTAGCGCATCCCTTACGACCGCCAAATAAGTGCGACCACCAAGTTTCGGAGGACAGGAAAACGACCATAACTGAGGTACTAACTCGTGTGACCAGGAGAAGTTCGACATTGTAGTTAGTTGCTTTTGAATGCAAAAGTCCGGGTTTAGACGCAAAATCGACAGAGCTTTGACAAGCTTCATCAAGCATGGACTTTACGTAACATAGCTTATCTACGCTGTGCCCGCTTTCACTTACATTATGAGTGATCCGTGGTGTAGGCTGGGGACCGAAGTTAGGAATAAATATGATCCCTTTGTTTTGTAAGACATTACAGAATGTATGTTTGTGGCTTGTGAGTGTGTAAGAAGTGATATCCCCTGGTTTTCGTCCTCTGGTTCGTGGCTCCAAGTAGATTTAAGAGACTAATTGGGTCAAGAACGCACCTGTTTACAGCCTCGGTTGTCGTAACCTCGCGGAACTGCTAGTTATCGTCTATCGAAGTACAAGTGGGATTGGGATTGTCATCGATTATTTGCCTCTGATCAGAATGTTTACACTCCGATTGACAGTTTGGTTAAACCATTTTGATAGAAGAAGCCCACATCAAAATTTTAATCATTGATCCGTTCTGTAAGTCAGTGCACAATTCCGTCTGAATACTGGAGAGTTATTGATACTGAGCACTACCCGAGCGAGACGGTGGCTGAAGGTCCACAGGTAACTATTTAGTCAATCACAGTGTGTGAGATGTAGCCCTATCTGGACGGAGCTGTAAGTCCCGAATGAACTGTAGCAAGAGCGGACGTTGAGCCTAATCGTTTTTCCGAAATTGATTAGCCTTCAATTTATCGCAACATAAAACTTCGATCCAACATAAATGGGGCCTGTAGTTTGTTACTTGAAACGACCAGCGAAATAGCGTCAGTCCCAGTGCCAGCTTGCGTATAACCGACACCCACCTCATTGTTCCAAAATGGGGACAGTAACGTTTTTTTAGTTAAGTGAAAGCACGGGCAATTTAGCCGGAATTCAAAGTCTATGCTGATGTTAAGATAGTTTTCTTTTTACTGTCAGTTTGTGCTATTCTAGTTAAGGTATTTGATCCAGGTTTAACTAGATCTGTTAAACGTTTCACACATTATTCAATATTATATTAACCTACATCTGTCATGTGTTGCAACTTTGACATTCTTCATCCCTACTCTATTTTCCTTGCGAACGTTTATGGATGTAGGGTATGAGTTCATCAGCACTGGAAATCCGTGACCGCCGGGCAAAGAAGACGCGTTTAGGCAACATGTTCAAAAAAGGCAAATCTCGTGACCTCAGTCCCGATGTCACATCAACGGTGGGCGGAGGAGGTGAGATATTGGCCTAGAATAAATTAAGTGGCTTTAAACTAAAAGATTTCGGACACAGATGAACGGCCATTACTAAACAGTATTCTGACCTATGAGCATTTGTCCTTTTGAACAATTAGTGACTCAACGCCACCTTGATGACCTAATAAGCACCCCAACTTATTTGTTGCAAAATGAAGTTGGTTAAGTGGATGATTCGTTCAAGAGCGAATGATTAGAATAAATGTGAATGTAACAGCGACCTTGGTTTCACTGTTGTGCTGACTCCTTTGAGCCGCTGTGGATGATTTTATAGTTGTCAAAACAACTTGCGGGTTGTTAGTAATTATACATGTTCGTATTGTCTCCATTCTGTAACGGTTGTTCTTTCATAACATGCGAGTCAGTTAAAAACTTTGGGCCGAAGAAGATATGAAAATGTTTGAAGGTAATGGATTCTGTGTAAAAACGATGATTGGGTTGAGTGCAATGTTCAAGACTGTGACAAGCAAAGAACAAAACAGAAGTGAGCTTGTTACGCTGTCCGATTGCATGCGGCTTGGTCTCAGTTCTCAAACGTATTCACCCTAAATTTTAAGTGTATTTCTGTTCCTCCCATCAGATCCCGGTAGAAGAGTTTATTTGCACGTATCGGATATTACTTCTTTGAGCTCTTTCTTATCTTGACTTCTAGACAAGATCAGTCTTCTTGTTATGAGGTAATTACAAACAGAATTGATCTACTCTGAGGTTAATACTAATTCTGACTGTCTGCTAAACGTCATGTTAGTTTGTTTTGTGACACCGTTAACCTTTTGTAAACTGAAATTTCACCTTTCAACTTACATAAAACTTTATCAGCTTGAGTGATTTTATTTGACTTGATCTAATACTTACTAGTATTCTTTGTATTGCAAAATCCTATTAAAGTCAGGTAATGAGGTAGCAGATTGTCATTGCGGCGGTAGTCTGTTCTGTCACATTTAAGTGACTATAGGTATGCGAACCGATTAACTGCGTGACCCACCGTTACGGTTGGAAGAAATGACAATTTTTGGCTGGTCAGATGCATGAAATCTCTTTCAAATTTGGTAAAAAGTGAAGTATCTGCATTTACGTTCTGGACGAAACCCCACCTACCATTATGTTTACACTCAAAGCAAAAAAGGTCGACAGAACAGGACTTCGCATTGTTATTTGTTTACCATGTTCACTTCAAAGCTTACATGCACACAAGGGTTAATTACATTTTGCACTGGCCTCATCTCTTCAAGTTAATAATTCAGGCATTTGCACATGTGATCGCCAGACCATGTGCAGGGGCTCCAATTTCATTCACCTTCTGTCCGATTTATTCCAACGAAGAACGAAATTAACCTCAAAGTTTTGTTTTGTGAGTGGATCCACTGAGCTACTACCTATTACACATATCCAAATAATTGCACACAGTTCAGGTTTGTGAGCTCTGACTGTAAGTTTACATTCAGCACTTACTTTTGAGCATTTTTTCTATCCCATTAAACTACCTCTTTATGTGTGACATTTTTAGTAATGTCACAGTCGATTTGGGTATGCCTAACAAGTTCTACAACCATATTTGTGCGCTCTTACCGAATGCTAAGATGGTCGCTTACTTGTATCACACGTTCATCATACCATCGTGGAGTACATCCATCATTGAAGTTTGCCTATTATCGGCCGTGTTATTTCGATCGGGTTCAAATTCCCTTCTTCCAGCAGGTGGGTCTCTTGTGAGTGGAGGCGGAAGTAATCTTGTAAGTACAGGCGGTAAAAGAGGCGGACAGACTCAAGTTGCGGGTGGTTCCATCGGTCCAGGACCAGTGGCCGGTGGAGGTGGTCAAAGCAGTGCTGGATCGGGAAGCCTTGTTTCAGGCACCCCAGGCAGTGTGATCAGTAGCACTCACCAGAGCTTCCAACAAACAGCACAGTCACAGCAGCCGGTATCCTCCGAGATCATGACGACAGGCGTCTCATCGGGACAGCGGCCAGGTGGTCTGCCTTCCTCCCAGTCAGTTGGCATATCCACTGCGACAACTGGACAGTCGGGTATGCCTGGTCGCTCTTACGGTCTTGACGAATTGGACGTATTAGTCGTAAGTTGTTTCCACTTTCTTCCTCGAAAGTGATTGCGATTTTTCAACCAGATGCGATACTATTTTGATCTTCAATATTACGTAAAAGTAAACAAAAACAGGATTAAAAATAAAACAATTTTTGTTTCAGCCTCTCAAATTATGATAGTTTGATACAAAGATGATGTTTGTCTATCAATGGAGAAAAAACCAGTCAGTCAGTACGAGAAGGGTCATCAACTTCAAGCGCAATATCTCATCGTAATAGTCATAAAGAAGAGCAACATAATAATAACAATAATAATAGAAAGGGGCAGTTTATACACCATTACTAACAATATTGATATTGACATCTATATTATAGTTAGTATTACACATGTAGATATGCACATGTACGTGACTACAACTCTGTCTAGATTAGCTGTCACAGTGACTGCTATAAAAGACGCCTGCACACGTGTCACCACAAGTTGTCTATGCATTACCACTTGCGCTTCCAGTGATATATTTTGCGTCTAGTATGAACCCAAAGGAGCAGGATTTCGACACTAGGTTATTGACACTGTATAAGATTCTATAAGATTAGAAAGCTGACTAAATTAGGATGTCGATTGGAAGATGAAAGGAAACCTTCAAGACAATGACCGTAACCAAACTGAAGAGTTGCGGAAACCGAAGTTAGTCTGTATCCAACTTACGGAAAGTTAAAGATTAGTGATAAGTGGTAAGGGATTTTGGCTAGTGCAACTTAAGCATCATTCACAGTCGATCGCAACTTTCACGGTCCCTCGGACTTTTCAGCCGGCCTCTTTCGAAGAAACGTTCCATGGAAGCGAAACTTGATTCCAGCGCTACGTTTTGAAAAAGACTAACCGAAAACTCGACGCGGATGTGAGGGTTGAGGAAGCGTATTATCAAACAAACAAGCATCATTGGTTTTTATGAATACGGAAGATAAGCCGGGTTGGCTGACCTACCCCCAACACACTCGCCTTCTTTTCGTTGACGGTGCTTTGTAGGTGCGCCGATGACACCAACCGGTAAAGATCAGTCCCTTCTCGACCTCACGTCTTGCAACGCTACACGGCTGCCGACGTGACCACTGGAGTCAATTAGTCTTTTGCATACCGCCCGTTTCACTTCATAGCAATGGAGTTGTTGCCCAACCAAACTTTCTGATGCTTTCCCAGATCGCAGTTTCACATACAGCCCAGTTAGCGTAATTTCCTTTTTTTGATCTGGAAACAGCAATACTATGTGAATGACTTACTTGAATAACGTTCTTTTAGCACTCATTCCGGTGTTCATGGATTTTTGTATTTGCTTTACGGTACCAATGCACTGCCTGTCTCGCTGTATGCTATTCGACATTTTACGTATGCGTCCAAATCATCAAAGCTGGCTGAGTGTCAACATTGCTTCGATCTAGTCTGTCTCATCACCATCATCATCATAGTCAGCAGTACATCAGGGATTCACACTGATGCTTAACTGCCACACAGCCATGAGGAAAAAAAGCAAACCCTACATAGGAATAGAAGAAAAAAAGAAAGGGAGAGGATGGGGACCTAACTACTAAAAATAGCTACGTCCATATTCAAGCATACAATATCAAGGCGCCTACGCCTTGCAAATAAACAATCCAGCTGTCTAATATTCTGGAATACCTCGCTGTTGTATCACTGGGGGGTGAGCAACGTCTTACGCATTTGAGGGAGAGACGGTTTAAATACCGCAATTTCTGTTGATAGATCTTTCAGTTTCATTTTTGCGGAAGATTGTTGGTAACACTACTGCTTAGTAAACGAGTAACTGCTTTAGAAGGCTTTAAAATGCACATCTAAAGTAATAACCTACCAAAAACATGCATGCGTTGTTAGCGGAGCGGGTATCTACATTATCCTGCAACTGTGACGAAGTCCAATATGGCTGGCGCGCA
>LUCH01000466.1:110087-152716 GCA_013368495.1 Paragonimus heterotremus
CATTAGATCAGCCGGATGCTAACGTAGGCACGCAAGCCCAGTTATCGGCTGGTACCACGTCGGGCAGCGCGGGTGCTCTGGGTCCTTTGGAGGTGATAGCTGCTACGGCCCAGGCTGGGACTGGCCTACCTGCTGTCCAGGAAGAAAGTGAGTCAACCAGTTATCTGAGTGAATCGCCTGTTGAGGCCGCTCAGTACTCTGTATGTCAGATTAGTGTGCATTGATCAAACTAAGCACGTTTTCACACATTGTGCAGAATACTGCTGTTGACGTTCCATGACGTCACTTGTTTAAGTCACTCAACACCGCGTTACATGTACAGTCGTGGTTGGGTGACTTTCTTCATCTGTCCCTATCTGCTTGTGTTGTTTTGATAGAGAACAACATGATTCCGTTTAGGAATACAGTCAACTTTTCCAGGTACATTTATGGTTGTTCACTGTTTACCAAATCTTGGCCTGACCGTTTTTCATATTGATTGATTGCAGCTAGAAGCTTTTAATCATCTACTAAGAGCCAGTAGGAGATAGTTTTGCATGTCAGTCTTGTGTTTCTCAGTACGAAGAAATGAACGGGAAGAAATATGGCCATGTGGTGTTGCATCTCTACGTGACATACATCTAAGCTTAATGCATGCATACGGGGATATAAGGCTCTAATTTATACACTAACACATGGTGATCCTAAACAAGCCATTTGTCCCCCAACGCTGTGGCATGATATAGAGCGATGGTGATCCGTTATGGCAATGCCATTATCTATACATGCTGTAGTTCTTGAAAATAGACAGGGAACGTCATCCAGATTGACAATAGAGACAAAGAAATGAGCGTGAAATACGATGCTAGTCCATGGATTCATATAGGTGACGGCTTTCGTTTTTTCCAGTACCACCCAACTGAAAAATACCCCCAACACTTCCCATTAGTGTCTTAACTGACTGTCTTTTCAACCACAGTTTGCTGGCATCGTAACGGCACCTGGTTGAACCGTACACATACTTCGTATCATTCTTTGTACTTTTATCGGGCAGTATATGTCACGATTTAATTAGTACCGTTAATACCCTACTATACGCTCTGTTTGCATTCAGATCTGGCTCTAGACACAACCACACAGTCCGAACGGCGCAGTGTTACCGGTCCCACTGAAATGGTGGTTCAATGCTGTCGCTTCTTATGCTACTTTTGTCGAACGTCGCGTGGGAATCAGAAAGCCATGTTTGAGCATCTTAGCTATATGTTGGAAAATTCGTCGATGCTTCTCGGTGAGTATTCGGGTGATTCATTTGCATGCGTGTGTACAATATTCGACCAACGGCAGGTCAAAACGACCTACCTGTGATTTTCGCCAAGTTGGTCTGCGGGTCCACTGATACCGGGACTCAGATGTGTTCTGCCGTAAATAGTCCACATATTATCTGCTCAATAACAAGATCATTCTGGTCAACAACCTCAATAGTTTTTTTCATTTCTTCCTTACTGTTTGCCGAGCATTTGTATGGCTTAGACTGCGGTGGAACTATCTATCCGTTTCTTTTTTAATTTAGCTCGACCCAGCCTTCGCGGGACATGTCCTCTCGATGTGGCCTACTCCTCGCTGATGGACAACAACGAACTCGCGCTGGCTTTGCGTGAAAAACAACTTGAAAAAGTTAGTAAGCGGGTGTGATTGTCTTTTGATTGTTTACTCTGTTAGCATATTATGAGAAGTAGTCCAACTCAGATGCTTAACCACTGATCATTACAGTAGACGTGGTCGAAGTAATGGTCGAAGTCACTAAAGTGTTATAAAGTGTGAGTGTTTCAGTGATTATGGTGAAACTACCTCGTACAGCACTTCGATAAAATTCAACTGCTACTTCCTCCTTTTTGCGTTCTGTTTTTCAGGTGGCTGTGTATTTGTCCCGTTGCGGTGTTCAATCCAATGCTGAGCTGTTGTCTAAGGGATATCCCGATATTGGTTGGGATCCTGTGGAAGGGGAGCGATTTCTGGATTTCCTACGGTTCACTGTTTGGGTAAACGGTAAGCTGGTTCAAAGGGCCATGTACGTTTCATGAGCTGAAACTGGTTTATCCCTTAACATCACTAAGAAAGATATCTTCCATTTAATGCCGCCGAAAATAAGTAACCGATCAGTTACGCACTCGTTCTCATCTAAAACTTGCACCCATTGAATTAACACGATGCGCTCTGAGAGTGATAGTTGGTGTGTTTCCTCGGTGTGTAGCCCGTCATTGTCTCGTGTTTCACAAATGTCTACGCCCATCTCTCATGACATGCTCAGTGATAGTCGGCTATTCACACGTTATGAAGGGCTGAATCGTATTATTATAATCGTCATATTTGACTGTGATAGCGAAAAAAATGGTTGCATTTCGTGCAGCTACTGCCCGGAGTTCTCATTGAGGTCGAGGTGTAGCAGCTACGGTGATCAGTGAAGTACTGTCCTTCTGTGATGTATGTGAAAACATTCAACCAACCTAGTTTGATGCATAGGTGTTAAGCACCCTGAAAGATAGATTCACACCGTTTCAAGCGGTACTGACCGAACGGGCCTCAAAAAACCACCCCTATGTGGTTAACCACCAACAGCGCGATTCAAGATGACTAGTTCACCCTCAGCATTCCGCCCGATGACGCCCCAAGCGTGTGCTGACTCACTTTTGTGTTGGACTTTACCCATCACGAATTCATTTTTGAGTGTCGCATATCTTGATTTTCAACTACATCGTCTATGACTACACCTCAGTAGTCAATTGAGTAGGCCACACAGTCTGTTGAAATTGGCATTTTGTCGAGCACATCTCATTATTGATCACTTCAGACGGAGGGTTTGCTGAAGTAGGGTTGATTATAGAACACAAGTTGACAAATTGGTACGAAAGTTGCACTCATTTATTCCGTGTGAATGTAGTTTGCGTAGTGAACGATGTTGCGTAATGCAGCTGTTTTCTCTGATTCGATGAGGACTGAGTGTCCTCACAAACCGTCTATTGTCTTGAGTATTTCTACTGCACGGTACTCCACTCCACAAGTGTCATTCATTATTACCAACCTAATCTCATTTACCCCACCGTTTAATTGAGTGCATTGGCTTGGATAAGTGCTGAAGGGTTACTTGCTTCCCACATGCGAATGGGTCACCATATAAGCTTGTGTCTTAAAATCTGTTAAACTGCTTTCTGGCTAATGGTGATTCATATGTTTAACGCCTCATGTCTCGTCTTAGGAACACAACACCGATACTTTAGCACAGGAATCAACTACAAGTTACTTCCATAGACTAGAAGACATTTAGGTCACTCCTCTCTTCTCTTCCAATTTTTCGGCTAACTGACTAGCTGAACACAGACGGACGAGTTAGCTTATCATACGTCGATTTTGCTGCTTTCCGCTTTCAGCTGCTCGCTAGCTCGGCTTCCTCTTACCATCCAAGGCGCTGGATGTAACATAGCTAATAGCAAAGAACAGCTCGTTTTCTCACTTGAATCACGTGACCTACCAGTAGCATTGGTTTTTATACGGAATTCTTCTCAGGTGTCACTCACACAGTCCAAGTTGCCACCCGGAACCGGTCGGGAACAGAACTGATTATCTCCAGTGGTAAAATTTCCGTAGGGGCAAAATCCGATTTCGACCTAATTCAAAGGTCCGCAAAGTACAGTTTTGTGGCAACCACGGCCTTTCACGGGGGATGTTTTTGCGAACAATGTGTATGTCCGAAGTGAATAGACTCGGATTACGCTTAAACTAGATAAGTAATAAGCAATGTCTGTCTCTGTTTTGCAGAAATTGTGTCAATCAACGCGTATTCCTCCTTAAAAATGCTTGAAATTTAAGTATACTTGATAATCTAAAAGACGTGAAATGAACAGAAATACTTTCTTACGTCGAAGGCTATCAACGAACACCCAAATTTTGATTAATTGCCCTTGTCTACTAAGTATCATGTGGATCTACCAGCGTTTTCTTATCCATTTAGCGAACAATTAGAGTTTTTCAGTGTCTTCCACCTCCAAACCGACAAACCACAACTGGGTTGGCTCTTGTGCGGATTTATCAGGCCGAGGTAATTTGAGTGAGGTCAGTCTGCAATCGATCGCTTTCTGAGCCGAGGCTCCTATCCACTCGGTTACCTATCCTACGGACATCCTGTCTGATGGAGAATTTATATGCAGCTGATGTGTAACCTGTTTACATACCGTTAGTATGGATGGTCGCAGCCCAACTCAGATTGTCACTGTGCACTGTTTGTGACCACAAAAGTGCAGAATAGCGATTAGTTTTTCATGATGTTCACCTTCAACGACGGTGTCTTTTGGGGCGGGTTGCAATAACTGGACTAGGTACCTAGTGTTAGAATTTCGTATATACGTTTCAACAATATGACTTTCTACCGGGAAAATCTCGATTTTGGATCAGCCATTAGTTATTAGCTTCTAGTTACTTGAGATATCAAGGATATGATCACAAAATGCTTTCTGAATTCTTATTGTAGGCGAAACTGTCGAGGAAAATGCAAACTTGGTAGTGCGATTGCTCATCCGGCGGCCAGAATGTCTTGGGCCAGCACTACGTGGAGGTTCAAAAACTATGAAACCTCAAACTATGTTACACGGAGCAGACGGAGTTGAGCTTCCCCCTGGTGGCCCAGGAGATACTCGTGACTCGGGTGAAACACTCGGCTCAGAGACTGAGAATCAACAGACTTCTGCCGGAGGTGGTTTGTTGAAGGCTATGAAAGAAGGTCTAGTGATGTCCGCCCAAATTAAGCTGGTCAAAATGGCTCAGGAGGCTGAAGCTGCTGGACTGAATCCAGAAGAGGAGGATCTAGGTTGGCGTACCGTTATGATGGACTACGAGGATGCCAACCTGTTTGTTCCGCTCCCGTACAATTTCGAATCTTTACCCGTAAGTTCATTCTTCACCTATCTACTGTTTTTAATGATTTTACCTGAATTCTTAGCAACCATAAAAGGCAATGATTTTCTCCATGACTGCCGTGACTGCTGTGTTTTCGCAGGTATAAAAGTGACCGACCGGTTCGTGTGTCGTCTGTGGGAAAGTCATGGCAAACTAAGTGGAATTTCCAATCTCCACAGCTTGTTTTCCGGATTATGCCTGCCACGGAGCGGAACACTTCTGTAGTTCAAAGGACGCGCGTACAAAATGAGCTTAAAGACACTTTTTCCACGGTTATCAAACGTGGTCGTTCAAGCTGGAGGATGCATACCTAATTCATCTGTCATCTAATTCGTGCCTGCTCATCAGACAGCACAAACGGATGTTCATCAGTGATGTTCCGTGGCATGGGTAGAGCCTGTTCAGTCGTTCATTCTTTAAGAATGTAATGACTCGATCATCCAGTTGCCACCTGTTCATCTTTAGCGCCCAACACAATGTACGGATGCAGCAGCCAACATGCGTGGGGGTCGCGGTGAGCGATCTGTGACTTGCGGTTGAAAAGTGAAAATGGTTGCAAGTAATTTCACGTTGAACATCGTCCACAGTTGATCGCAGATTTCGAATTCAGATAGACTTTTCAGACAGCCTCTTTCGGAAAGTACCACTAGATTCGCGTCTAATCTATTGTCGAGATGATCGGGTAACCTGATCTTTATTAGCAAACAAAATTTGTTTAGCGTTCAGGTGTGCCAGTTTTATGTCGTATCTAATGTGAGGTCAGTGGCGCAGTGATCAACACGGTTGCCTCATGAAAGTGTGGCCGGAGTTTTGGTCTCGGTCGTGGCAAGGATGTGCACCACTGATAAGCTTTAACAAGGTCAAAGCTCGTATCCAGTGCCTTTTTTCGAAACAGGCTGGCTGAAAGGTTTGTCTGAATTCGAAGGCTGCGATCAAATGGGAATGACGTTCAACTTGAATTTATCCAGTTCCGTGACTACCCATCAGCGATTTACGAGTAGGTCGGCCGTCTTAGATTACGGTCGCTACCCAGGTTGGAGGGTCTGCGATTCGGCACACTAAGGGTGAGTGTGGGTGGGGTGGTCACCAGGTGTCGCCACCTGATTAAGTTGCCTGTAAAGTAAACGTGATGCAGAAATAGGAACAGTGAACTTATTTAAGATATCGTCTTAGCCTTTCTTGGAAATCTGTCGTATGTTTACGAATTGCAGGGATTTTGCTGTTGATTACTTACATTCATACCTAGGGGTCTTGTTAAGCATGTTCCATTTCTCTTGTTATCTCTAACCTAGGAGTATTTTATCCCTTGGTCTCATGGCTTGTTTTCATCTAAGTAAGGCCAAATCATGAGAATTTGCCATACCTAATGACTGTTCTTATCCTAGTGTTGATATATATGCACTTCAAAATGTTTGTGTGCTCCGCGCGATCTACTACTTATGGTGCGCAATCTTCCTATTTAAGTAAACTTCACAGTTTTGCCAACGCTAACCAAAGCACATTTGCAAGTGGGTTTGCCGAGCCGGTAACGATAATTATTTTGCTTATAGCCTGAAGATAATCCAGATTATATCGATCTCGGAGCAGCAATTCTGAATTTCCATTCGGTGTTGGTGAATCTGCTTGGACACTGCGCGCCAGAGCTAGAGACTACCAAGAGTGAATCGTTGAGGGCGCGGTCAATTCTGCAATCGCTTGTCAGCATGAACGATTTGGAGGGCGTGCTCTCGTTGCGTTTCATTTTGCCACCACCCAAACTTGAGGTTCAAGTGAGTTGTGTAGTTGAATTAGCTAAAACTCACTTATGCTGTCTTAACCATTAGGAAGAATACTGCAAATATTATTACTGTTATTATTGATGCCATCATCACTTCCGGTTTCCAAAACGATTGAGCAGTTGTTCGGTTTAAACATGCAACAGCGCAGATAGTTCTTTCGAGTATACATGGCATGTCACATTGATTATTCAACATTTTGTGGGGCGGTGGATGGGTCATTCATGATGGGAGCTTTGACTGGCTAAAGAAGATGATCAGCCCAAACCTCGACCTGACGAACTTTCGAATTAGCGAGATCGGTCATAAAATGTGGGCTCCTAACTGTGTACCGTAAGTCAGTGATGCTTATTTTGTTGCACGTACGGAACTCCTGCGACCAGAAAAATAACTGTCATCCCTAAAACCGGGTTCGGTTTTTACCACTTCAGGGACATGTTCTTACTATTCAGTTCTACTCACCCTTGTACTTTGACCACTCAGTTCCTTGGAGTAGTATGTTAACAGCTAGATTTAACAGGAAGAAAGTTTTTCACAACCAGCTAGCCATCTTTACCTTATGACTCAGAAAGCGGCAATGAGCGTTGTAGAATGAAGTTGGAAACCTATGAATATTCTGTTCAAGGAACGTAAAGTTTACTTGGACGAGTGGTTATATAATTGGGAGGCGCATTTCTTTCAAGACATAGTCCCGTGGTTGGTGGTTTCGCCGTTCGTGGACAAAGGGAACTCATATTGTAGCCAAAAGGCTCGAAACCCAACGTCATCGATTGCTAAACACCTCATGACAACAGGTCACCAAGTTGACCCGTTAAACTCATTCAAGATACTGTTGCGCAATCGAAACCCGAAGCTATTAGCTTTTTGTGAAGCGATGCTCATCCGAACTTACCAGCCGAGGTTGTGTGCACAGAAGTGGTTGAGACAATCTATCGGGTTGCCATGGTCGTGATTACATAATACTTGGTGTGCTTGTGTGCTTGTGTCTAATCCCTGTCTGTCTTTATTTGTATGATCTCTTTAACTTGCATGTTTGACGTTTGCGACTGATGAGAGTAAATGAAATGTTAACATATCACAACCTTTATAGTCCAACTCGCTGGTTGCCATGCTACGCGCGCGCTCGCGTTTATGAATCATAATTCCGGTCCACAGCACCCCCCGGATTTCCGCTCACACGTCGTGTGTGTGACCGACCTCTTCTTTCGGGTGGGGGTGGGGTGGGGTTACGCCTGCCATTCCTCGTCCGTTGATCCGATCTTCTTGGGCGACGGCTTGTCCGGTCGCCCGTGTTGACCGTAATCTACTCACTGTGTGCTCTGAACGTGCTTCGCCGCCGCGTTGGGGGTATTCCGCTGAGAGTTTGACTACTCGCACCTCCGGTTTGGTAATCCACTATAATATGTGAAAAGGATGGTGCACAAATGTACAGTCCTTCGGAACAACTTGACAGATGGACTGAGCACTTCGTATAACAATTTGACTGATCTGGGTCAACTCACCCAGCTGTGTGTTTAGCCCTAGCATTTTAGGGAGTTCTGCATCGGAAACTTAAATGACGTTGCATCTTGAAACGGACCTTCTTACTCCAGCTGTTTCCAAAGCTGGTGGTGAGAAACATTTGCCCGAATGGACCATACTCTTCGGTTCCACATGGCAGACTGAACAGATGATTAATTACTGAGGCTTACCAACTATCACTGCCATC
This sequence comes from Paragonimus heterotremus, assembly GCA_013368495.1. Lineage (NCBI taxonomy): Eukaryota > Metazoa > Platyhelminthes > Trematoda > Plagiorchiida > Troglotrematidae > Paragonimus > Paragonimus heterotremus. The sequence goes on from LUCH01000466.1 coordinate 118,497, forward strand.
CTCTGAAAGCGTTCCAGAATATCATGTGATGGCCACAACGTTGTTAACATTGTCTTTGTCTTACCCAGGACGTTTACCAGTCCAATAAGATGCTGGCCTCCAAAACACGGGAATAGCCCAATATCAAAACAACAGGCAGGTTTCCGACGTGTTCGCAGGTGCATCCATTACATTTACTTTCCAACAGGTATCGGAACATCGGTATTTCCCTTGTCAGCTAACGATAGTGACCTTTCTGAACATAAAAACGGTTTTTAATTCAGTTTCTTTATCTGCTCTTTTACGCTGCTTCCATCTTATATTACTCCACGGAGAACATGTCAGTATAGCCTGTTGTAATTGTAGTGTACATGTTTATAAACAGTTATCCGAAGCGTCCTTCCGGGTTATCCAGTCTCCCCCTTCCTCTTCGAGTGAGTGCTATATGACAAGCTAGACGGAGCACCCGGAGACTCCAGAGATCTGCGAAAGGGGTTTTCCACTAGGTACATTTAAACCTCTGTAATCCGGCTGTTGGATGATGTGGCGCTTTTTGTGAGATAGGCAAGGTACAGTTACAGTTCTTTTTCAGACTATGATGAAAATTGCATTTTTCACTGTGGACTGCATTAGTACGAAGCACGTAAACTAATTTATTATGTTCTAGTGGATTAATAAATGAGTATAGTGTTGTTTGTTTGTTGTTTTTCTCTACCATTTATGAAGTCTGTGCTATCGCAGTGATGTGCTGCAGTGTGTCTGTTTGCGGTTGCAAGTTTAAGACATACCCGTTGGCATGTTGGACTAGCATTAGGAGACCAACATATATAGCACGTTCAAACTCTTAACAACGGATGTTGCCAATGATTCAGATCAAAGTGCCAATTTACAAACGTCTTCGGGAAGTGCTAAATTTCTCTTCGCTCATCAAAGATTTTCTGTTTATTGCAAATCGGCTGTGTAGTTACTTCTTACGTACTTTGATGCTGTCCCACTCCACTACCAGTCTCTTTTGGCGACACCACTTTATCAGAAATATCGTTTTCCTGCCATATTGGGAACCAGAAATGTCGGTACTTGACTTGGTGAGCACCATGAAGCTATCCTTTTGCTTATTGTTCGAATCTACTAGATGAATGTTCCCCAACTAATCAGGTGCACAACATGAGCAGGCTGCCTAGCTGGTCTCACACGGTGGGCATTAGCGTTTACACGTTGCTTCAACATTTGCAGTCAGCTAGCCGATCGGCCTGTGCTATGCATAATCACGGTGGCCTGTCGAAACAGCCTCTATTCAGTGTATGAATATCACCCACTTTGGAAAGGCCGTCAGGTACAAAGCATGCGTTTTTCGGCTAGAAGTCTGCCTAGTGAAGCTATTGGTAATGTTTGTTTTGCCGTTCTGTACCTCGTGAGTGTGGTTTTTACGGGATGATGAAACCGTTAAAGAGGCGGCGTTATAACTGAGCTTTGGTTTAATAGCATTCAGTAGACCGTAAATCAGTGATTCTAAAAATGGTGGTGGTAACGAAGTAACGTTGTTATCTAGGTTTGACCGGGAAAAGCTCGTCAATGTTGAGTATGTGACGACAACGTTTTATATAATTTCAATACGGACAACATACAGACCATGTCAAACCTGTCAGATGTGGCTGGACTGTATAGAGTGCACTTCATACCTTTAAGTTGTAAAATATTGTTACAAGATTGTACTGGTGCCGACCTTATCTTTACTATTGCTTGGATTTGCTGATCGTTTTACCTGCTTAGGTATTGTAGTCTCATCTGCTGCTGACGGATTGCCTATGCAGATAACGTGGGTAGGTGATGTATTCGAAAATCTTCGTCATCTGTGGCATCGCAAAGGCTCACTTTGGGTGTGTACGTTCAGTCTTAGTACGCGATCGACAACCGGACTCACCTATGCGGTGCTTGACCATCGTTGACTGTGCCCTAAGGCTCTATGAAATTTGCTGGTTTTGTCATTACCGTGGTGATCTGTCTGCACATGTTTAGAAAATTTGTAAGTTCTCCACCGATATTCTTGTAATCCGCATTCTGGCGGAGCGTCTGCGGCATCGCGCATTGTTTAGTGTTACTGCTGATGGATGTCGGAACCCGTAAGGTTGCTTGACGACGATGTGGTCACGAACTAAGAAGGTCTTGGCTGCCCTGTTGATCAAGGCTGATGGGAGCTGCTTCTCAAATTGGTGAGGTCACGATCATCCACACCGCGGGGTGGAACGCTATCAGTTACCGTTTTATGTCTTAGTAGGTAACGGACCCGTATCCGTTAGGTTATCGACTATTCTTTTTATGGATTTCCGTTTTCTTCCCACACAATTACTCATCTACTAATCTGCTATTTCGTACCCCATTGTTGGGGCTAAAGGAGGGTCATGCTAGTGCCGAAATGTATGTATGCGTGCGTACACTAACGCACATTAGCGTTGGTGTCGATGTCGGTGTCGGTGGTAGAAGAACGGTGAACTCAGAGAGCAAACTGGTTTGATTGGCTATGGAATTTGAAAGCATGGGTTGCAGAAACGTTTTGTTTACGTAAATTTAGTGATGCCTAGAAGGATCTTAGTGAAGGACACCGAACGCTAACGCTAATTTGGTGATTACAGTGTTCTAAGAGTTGCCGTTAAAAAAGTATGTTCAGCAGAAAGACGGAGTCTAACGATTTTACATGCGGGCCTGTGATATGCCGGGTTTCCCAGTTCTAAACCACCATACAATAACTTTAAGGTGCTTGATTGAGAACGACTCAGGGTAGGGGTGCCCTCGATATGTGCCTTTGCCAGGCATTACCAATAAGAAATTTGAGCTTACTTGGACAATACGACCTTACCTAGGGCGTAGTGACCAGTAGTGACCAGTGTGAGCACGTAATTCGGAAAGATAAATCCCAGAGGCTGGAGAACCAATGTTTGACGACCAAACGGGAGGATGTCTGTTATGTGCTGAAGATGATAGAGGGTGGTTACACAGTGGGAGCAGTATGAGGAAACTGAGGAAGTACATCCGTGATCCTTAGCCAAATTTCAACTAATGGAGAATACCACCGAATTTTAGAGAACACTTGTTTCCTATTACGGTCGGTGTGGAAACTTGTATGTTACAATAAAGTAGTGTACCTTTTAATTAATAGGAAGTAGCCGAGACTTTCATATATCCTCTGAAAGGTAAACTTTTCTTGACTATCACGTCTGCTGGACGTGAGCCAACTAAGTACACGTGGGTCTGTTTTAGAAAATAATATCCATCAGTCGGGATTATGCTGCTTGACCAATCTACAGAGTGCATTAATGAATGCGTGAAACGGAGTTCCGTTCTTCTTTTTCAGTCAGTTGATAGAGGATATGGCATCAGTGATTAGCGAGGCAATCTCGACTGCCAGTGACATTATGAAATAATGGTTTTGAACTCTACCATTAAATTCCTTTGTGACAAATTTGATAATTTTTATTTTTCATTGAGTTTTCGAAATGGGAACACTGGACCAGTTCATAACAGTAGTTGTGATTTGTGTTAGAGGGCGGTGGTGCGATATTTCAGCCCCGTATGTGCACCATAAACACAATGTAGTAATAAATATGGCTTTAATTTACCACAAATCGTCACGCACACACCTTGTGTTAGCTCGTTGTATCTTTTCTCGTTCAATACTGAGTTTCTTACTATAGTTTATCAAGTGAATATGAAAATGAGTTTTCAATTCAAATTTCCGGAACTACTTTTCCCACCGGTTTTTTCCAGACGAACGAGGATGGCGCCGAGGAGTGGGTCGATAAGGCTGGGATGCCTCCTGGTCTGCTGCCAGAACACAAAGCATCAGTAGTACTGTTTCTTGAACGTGTCTACGGTATTTCTGACGCAACAACTTTCCAACGCCTTCTGGAAAACGGATTCTTGCCTGACTTGAGGGCTGCTACTTTGCTAGATTCGGTAACTCATCCCTCAGTTTTCTTATTCAAAGTCTAGTAATTTGTTCATGAATTATTTTTGAATTTATATATTACTGAGCAACTTTGTGGTGCTGGTTAATAACAGCCGTTTTATCTTTTCCCTGATTTTATTTTTCTGCAGGCCGTGGTACCAGATAGCGACATGGCACTGGCGCTCAATCGCTACTTGTGCAACAACGTTCTTACACTTCTAACCCGTCATGCCCATTTCTTGCACGAGGAGGGGACTGCGGGCGGCTTATTTGAGGCAACTCTCCAAACTGCCTATCGTTTATCCAAATGTCGGGCAATTACTAATCATCAGCGCGATATTGTGTGCGAGTTCCTTATTGCGTTGATGCAACAAATCCGACCCCCAATGATGACTGCGCTACTGAGGAAAATGGCCGTGGATTTGCACAGTCTTTCGAGTGAGGTGTGTTGTAGTTAATTACAATAGATACAGTGCATCTCATCATATCGAAAATGGCATTTGCTCTCCTTAACATTGAAGCCTATGAGAGTCAGGTCATAAAACCCCGGATGGTGTTTACTCACACTCACCTGGGTGAAGTGGAAGTAGACTGAGTTTCTCTCACTTCTTACCTTGGAAGTTGCCTAAGCCCTCTAATAAGCTAGAAGGAATGCATGATAAGTAAAGAGCAAAAGTGCACAGAAACTATTGTATGAGCAGTGTTTGAATATACTATTGCTTCTGTGGTCAAAGAATAAACATCAGTCAATGACTGGCCTACGGTTTCAATTTGAGCATCACTTGGACACAAGTTCACAGTTTTGTGTTTTTGAATGACTGAATATACATGTAGCCTATCTCGTAGCTGACATCCTTGAAAAGTCATTTCCACGTATATACCTCCGAACATGCACCTAGTGACATTGAGCTGGTCAGTCTGATAATAGCAATATCTCGGATGACTGACCACATGTTGTACGCATTAACTTAATAAATGTAATCGATTATTGGCCTGGCATTACTAAACTACTTCGTTAGAGCGGAAAGACGACACACATTGAGTAGTCTGATCGACCAAACATTAGCCGATATATTCATAAAGGCGATCGAACACAGAGATCGATAATCAAATATCTGAAGACGGTTCACCTTTTCTGTTCCTACCGGTAAGTTTATAAAGTTGTTGGGTAGCACATCTCTTACAGTAGCCTCTGCCGCTGCTGCTGATACAGCATCTCAAGTAGTATATTGACCGGACAACCTCCATAACTTCATTATCCAGCATTAAGTCTGCATAAACAAAGCAGTCTTGTAAAAGCGCTTCGCATTTTAAGGTTGCAAAGTGCAGTCCATAGTATTTATCGGGACGTGAAATGGCTTCTAACATCGGTTGTGCTGCTTCAAAACTGTCGAACAACAAAACCTTGTCGCTAGCATAATCATTAACCATTAGTCTTCAACCATGTCTAAGGTCTTCGCTAACGTTTCGTAAGTGTCGCAGACAGTTCTGCGTTATTTCATCAATGAGGAGATTAAACATAAACGGTGGAAGTGGACAGCCTTGACGTACGCAGTTGCTGGTGCTAAACTGTTAGACGCTTCATCGTAAATCCAAACCTGAGCTGAAATATATGAACAAAGCGCTGGAATAATGTTCACATATTTGTTCAGCACACTCTTGCGTGTAAACTACCTTAAATGAGTAAATCGATCTAATTAATCGTATGTGCCAACTTGTGGACAACAAAAGAACTGCACAGCGGTTATTTTGTTAGCTGGTGGCATGAAATTTCTTTTGTTCAATCTCTGAATTTACGCAGACTTGGATAGTTAGACAACGTACTAAGGACGCCAGTTGGTCATCTGCCACACCGAACAAAGTTTATTGATAGCAAGACCGACTGGCATGTGACATGAGATGAATAGATAATAATTTGACGTAGAGAAATGTAGTCACTGTCTGGGGCTCTCTCGACTTACAGAGTCAGTGGCTGGAGACGCTGGATGTGATAGCGGCTAGTCGGTCTCAGTGACGTGAATGTTGACGTTGTTTGACTGAGCCGTCTGTGGATTAAGTGCACTTAATGATGCAGGGCAGGGAAAGTCGTGGAAAAGTAGTCTTGCTGATATTGCCTTACTTTCACTTATATCTCGGCTGTTTTTGCTCGGTGTATCCCCTGGTGCTGAATGATTGTCGGCCTGATTGTTTTTAGTAGTTAGGTCCTCTTTATCCTCTTTCTTTTTATTTTTCAGCCACGGTTTGGTTTTTTCTTAATAGCTGTGTGGCAGTTAAGGCATCAGCGGGGATTACTGATGTATTGCTGCCTTTGATGAGGATACTGAAGAGCTTCTTTTGAATGCTAAACAGCGGGTCGCAGATAATATTTCCAATGCGGTGTTTTACAGAGAGTGGATTCATGATATTTCGTTCATACTATTGTCGATGTTTGGTTGCTTTTTTAACTTTCTTGACGCTATCCAGTTGAATTTTTTGTTGTCTCACGAACTTGAATCCAGTGGCAGTCTAGCCAGGTGTAAGAATGAAACATTACAGTGTTTTGTCCACTGTAAAGCAACGTGTAGCGTATGACATCTTCAGTCCTCCAGTTCTATCCCGTTAGCATACACATGTTTTGGAGAAGACCCTGCTTTCCAGAGCCAGGCTTATTTACACACGTGATAAACCGCAGAGAGAATAGGCGATGTCAATAAAAACGTTGCCAGCAAGCCGCTCTCCTGAAAAATAAAAGGTCTTATACCAAAATGTACAAGTACAAAGAGCCAGCCCAAACTGCTCAAAAGCGATATATCCTTCTTTGTTTACAATTCAAAAACATCATTTCGGCAAATGGTATCAAATGCAGAGTGAGGTCTTCTCTATCTGGTACGTATGCGGTTGCACAGTTGCGCTTAGTTCAAAACACCAAGGTTCTGTAAAATCAGCAGCGCAGTTTGTTTGTCTATTCTGCCTCTAATGCTGTGTACTGTTCGCCCATTGTATTCTGTTGAGGTTGTTGAAGGAATTCAAGTGTTTCAAGTTAATGAACCTCACTAAGTTGATGGCACTGAATTACCCCCAATTTTTTTTATTGGTCATATTGCGGTCACTTGAGAAGCTTTGTTGTTTGCTGTTCTCTTCCGTCACAGTCTGTGGTATCTTTGCGCGTGCTCACTGAGTTCTATCAACGTTGTGGCACCTACTATACATCGGACGGATGGACAGATGAAAGCGGTTCCACTCGAGCAGCTGGCACTGGTGGTGAGCAAGAGGCTAGCAAGCAATCTGTCGGAGACTCGGTGAGTGGCGGAGCAAATCGTGGAGCCGGGTCTGGTGGCGAGTCCGTTGCCACAGAGGAGGAACGAAATTTGACAGCCCAGTTATTTATTATAATTTTCGACAATCTGTCTAGACAACCATATGAACCGGTTTTGTTTTCCTACGCTCTACCATGTCTCTGCGCCATCGGTTGCGCTCTCCCACCAGATTATTCGATCAGTCGCCTGAACGCCAACGATCCGCGGGCTGCGTTGGGCCAGGATGCGGAAGAAAGCGGGTTCAGTGCCTTCTCCGCAGCAATTGGTATGTCGGTGACATTTTGTATATTATTTTTGTTTTCGATGTTATGAAAAACGCGGACAACACACGTAGAATCAACCATGGGTTCCATAGATTGGAACATGAACGAGTATCATTTATCGGTACAGATGTGGCTTACAGTTTTCAATAACCAATACACCAGACGGTTAATACGAATTTGTGCAATTTCAACCAGAAATGTTCCTCATTATTTCATCTTTGAACATACTTACCCATTACTACGATCTCAATACATTGTTCTGTGAAAGGTGGATTGCATCGCTTTCCGGTTAAAATCTACCTGTCTCGCTGTTACCTTCATACTGTTTACAAGATCATCAGTTTAAGATTAATAGATAAAGGAGGGCATTTAATAATTGACGAATAGTCGGGCGTTCCCTTTAGTCCAACTGTATCGTTTAATCTGGAGTTCACGAAAAGATAAGGTTACAAACATATGTTTTCGGTTATTCTTATCAGGATATATAATTATGAGAGGTTCAGTCGATTTATGTGTAAAACTGAAATTGAATCATACGAAGTGTTTGCAGCCTAGGGAAATGCAATCTAATCGGTTAGTGATGTTTGCTTGTCCGTAAATGTACGCAGCGTTTAGATAAGATGTGATCGACCAGGGGTAGCTTATTAGTTAAGTATTGACTGGGGTTCCAGTAGTTTTAGCATGTTTGTATATGTGAATTCCTTTCTCATACACACCTGAGGTTGCACAGCTTGACTGTAATCATTCCTGCTGTCGAGAATATCCTCATTCGAATGAATCGGGACTGGATGCGACACATCTGGTAGATGACTTTGAAGATTCCATCAATTACCATTTGATGATCCATGTCGATGAAATGCGATGTGATAGCACTGGATGTGGATTTTTTCCTACAGTCACAAAACTGCTTTTGAGGTTGATGACGGATGTTTTCCGTCAGTAGCCGAGTCGCTTTCTTAACAACGACAGATGAAAAGGTAAACACAGAATGACGAAAGAAGAAAGGAGGACATACTATCTTTTAGATGTGGCACCCATACCGGTTGGTGTCACTTAGTGAATTACCCAATGAAGAGGAAATCAGAACATGAATCTGAGCGGCACTAAGCGATCTCAGTTTATTAAAAAAATAGCTTTTTTTATAGAGGAACGGCAGTATTTAGGATTGCTATTGAGTCACAGACGTTCTCACGTTCTGATTGGTCAGTTTATTGCTGAGTTGATTCGCGATCTTGCATTTAACAACTCGGTTGTTTGAAACACATACGCATTCAACAATAACTGATCACCGTCTATGATTGGTTGGCAGCACTGTTATCATAATTACCCCTGTAGCAGCTTGTGCGCGAACACTGATTGACTGGAACTTCTCTACACAAAAAATCGCTCCAGTCCAATCTCATTACAGTTGATCGCTAGATGAAGTCGTCCGCGCAACTCATCGTATTTGTCAACCTACGACTATTCACTTTTGTGGTTGTTTCGTCTTTATTGACCAGACTGATGGAAATCTTTATCTTCATCGTTTCCGTCACCGACTGAACAGTTTATTTCCGAACTTATTTGAACACTTTCTCGAATATCTATTTTGATAACAAACACATTCGGTTTGTTGTCATTCCTTGTTTTCATTATCTCTCTCATTTGAGTAGCAATTAAGTATTCCCTTCTCTATCAGAATAGCAAAAATTTTGAAAATGGATATTACGTCTCTTTCTAATGAAGTGTTACCTGAATGGGTTTGTTCGTTTTGTAACGTCTTGTTGCATCAAGAAAGAATAACATGTTGCTTCTCTTTTTTAAAACTAAAATGCTCCTTCAATTGTGTATCATTGAATTCCAGTAGAAGGTTTCTTGTATTCGCGTTGTTCTTGTTCTTACCATGTATGTTGTCCCTATGACGTTTATAAGAAAGAAATTTGCAACTTGCAAACGTTAACCCATTCGCCCCCGCACGGGCAAAATAAAAGGGGAACGGCTTGTACAAGAAGCTCTCTATTAGCGAAATTCGGTTGATCACATATTGTGATGAATAACTAAATCGGAGACGCGATTATTCGAACACTCGGTGGGATGCCTCAACGCGGTGGTGAGGTATAGCAAAAACCCACGAAGATTTGAATGCTGGTAACACGAGCGACCGGACGAGCCATCGCTCAACGAAATCAGACAAACGGATAAGAAATAACAAATACAAAACCCACGACAAAAAGCGTCAGCCACATACAAACCTGGCAGAAGTGCACGTGAAATGTGAACTAAAACCGCCGCTACGTTGTGAACTGGAATTCCGGTTCATAAACACGATCGCGCGCGTGGTGAACAGTGTGCGAGTTGGACACCATAGACCATTTACAATAGAGCCAACTACGAAAAATGTGGACTTCGGCTGCATTCGAACCAGCGACAGACACCTCATGTTCATACGCGGCAAATGCTCTACCAGCTGAGCTGCGAAGCCACGCTGGAAGCTCAGAAATTTCACATTTGGACCTAATTACCCACCCAACCAACTTTGTCATATGGAATCCACCAAATGATCAAGCCGATTGACTGCTCAAGCAGGATTTGATAATTTTGTCAAATCTGCCAAACTACTCATCAGTAACATAGATCTTGCCTCACTGAACAATATCAGTTAATAGAATAGAGCTTAAAAACAGACGCAATCAAATTATCAAGTAGAGTGAACAGTTGTCAAAACTACCACGCTGAGAAAAGTGAATTTAATTGTGTGCGTTTTGTTCAGTGTGCGGTCAGAAATACGCTCGTGCTATATATTGCCTAAAACCAGGTCCGAACGGTTCGAAGCGGCCAGCGTAGTCACGACTTCATTCGCCGCAGCGCTAAGTAGTCACGTCAAGCCAATCAACAGCTCATTACTTCTCTTGAGTACCACAGACTTGCTTTTTCGGCTGCGGAGTTGTCGCCCACAGATATTTGGATGCCCATTTAAATCATAGTCTTCCATTCAGTCTGTTTGAATACTACAATTTGAATATGAATACTTGGCGGACCATCACCGTGGTTACGGTTTCGCTTACCTGCTCGCACTGCAGTTGCTCTGAGCTTCTTTCTTTGGCTTTCCTGCATACACTTCTTGACCATCGAAACTAACCGGTGATTAGCATGACATCGGTATCCCCAATGTATATCTAATTAATACCTAGATATACAAAAGTACTTCCACCCACCGAATGTGCACAGTACGTCACAGATAATGCAGACAGCAACGGTGATACTACCACGTTACTGTCATCGTCATCCTAGTCAGTATTATATCAGTAGCTGACATTGATATTTACCAATTGTACAAGCAGGAAGCTAGAAAAAACAATTCTCGGTTTGAAGATATATTGAATGGGAGGAGTGGAGCGTAATATGTAAAAGCGTTTTGACTATGCTCAAACGTTCATCACAAGGTGCCTCCTTCTTACAAACAAGCAGATTAGTTGTTAGTGCAAATAAAGCAGCATATGTAAGACCTGACGGCCTTGTGGCCTTCACAGCCCCATTTCGTTAACTGCATTCACTTAAGAGACAACTGAAGTCAGAAGCAACACCAATAGCATTCTAAACATCAAGGCTGTCACTTTTTCTGACATTTCCAGGGGCCAACGTTCTGCATTAAAATTGTTCGCCAGTCACTGACGCAAGAATGTGTAAAATACCCATTTTCAGGCGATGGCTCCTCCCTACACGACTTTTGAGATTTCTGAGAGGAGCAAATAGATTTCGCCTTTAAGGCGATACTTCTGAAAATCGCATATGCACATGCAGATTTCCAGTTAATGCTGTCGTGGTGAGGAATACCGTAAACCTAGTGTTTCATTGGTTTGCGACCCCATACTTGTTCTTAGTTTTGGATTGGTATCATATTTGTAGTCGGAATTACTCCACTTATTTTGCACACATTTCTTATGGTACTTAGCTGAGACTGTAGGCGACTGAGATCGGGCCAACACACGTCGTTTGTATGCGGTGATATTTTGTTGTCTCAAAAAATAATGCTTTTCGGTATAGTGGTCCATTTTTTTAACATATTTCTCAATCAGATTCGCTTTTGGCTCCGGGCGGCCCAAGGATGGATGGAGTCGATCAACAGGAGGAGACACATCACGACGTCTTCATTCCAAAGCCGGTTGATACAACACAGGTTAGTGGATTGTATGCCAGAGATTCTTCATAACGCAGACTAGTAAATTGTTCGATTTTATCCATCCTCATTCATGTGACGCTGATTTTTGGTTCATTTCTACTACCTGTTCAAAGGATCTATTTGCACCCAGTATTCCATTTTCCATCACTTCAATGTCGCGTCCAGTCATTGACACAGATCGACGCGACATAAAATGGCATACGCTTTCTGTTGAGTAAAACAAATAACGTTGTTGTCAAGCCCCTATAATAAACACTCAACAGACCAGTAGTTCAGTAGTGAGGTAATATAGTTTTGCGCGTCGCTTATCATACATTAAAAAGCGGATGAAAATTTCAATACATTCACGTTGGTAATTCTGTTTCATTGCCCTCTCTGACCTTGTACATGTGCAACTTTACGTGACCAAACAACCTGTCTGTACACAATAGCCGAATGTACCCTTTAGTCAACATCTGATCTTGTGTTTATTCTTGTCTTTTATTCCAGTTATTATGTCGTTTATCAAACGTATCTGTTTTTCTCTCATTTAGGTCCGCCTGCCAAATACATTACACACTCTTGTCGACCGATTTGCCCAGCACTGTCACGATTCTTGGGCACTGGAATTAATCGAACAGGGTTACACCTACGGACCAGTTGTGGATGAGGGCAAACGAACTCATCCCAATCTGTGTAGCTTCAACAATTTACCCCAACACGTAAGCTGACCGAACTACATTCGTGGTAAATTAACGGCAGGATGGGGTTTAGTGAGCATACACGCGTAGACGTTTCTGCTGTCCTGCAATAATAATAATAATAATAATAATAATAATAATAACAATAATAATAACTCACTGAAGTGCGCAAATTTGACTACCTAATTGTGTGGTGATCCTTCATTTGTTTTCAAATCAGTTTTGGTCAACAAGCTATTCTTCCAAGATATGTTTCCAGTCCATACTTTTTGTCTGGACACAATGTCTCTTGCTAGTTATCCTTTCCAGAAATTTTACACTTGTCGTTTCAATAACACAACACTTGTAGAGAGGTCGAATGCGGGGCAATTTATGCACGACATGTGTTCCACTTGTGTCTCAGTTAATTTTCGATTAACGTCAGGGTTCTGCATTCAAACCTTTCGCTAATTCGCCTGTTCTCATTCACGCCCACTGACCTCCAACGCTTTTGCCATCGAAATGGGAACTGTTAACGGGCGGCTTCAGCTCCAATCCAGGGATCCGTATTTCTCAAAATGTACTAACATGAACAATATATAAACGATAGTTTGATACACAGAAGAAACAATCTCTTGAACACACATTACCTTGATAATGACCACGTCTCCATCATAATGTGTAGTAAATTTTATTAGCACCGGTAGGTATTTGTCTCTGGTGGTTATTTTCTTGTTAACACTGGTTCGTCGATGAATATCTGATCATCCGTCCTGCTGCATATTCTTTTGCTACAGGAACAAGTGCGTTATATTCATCCAGTCACCGATACTCTGAAAGCGATGCTTGCACTCGGCTGGTCCATTGATGCAGACGACGCGCGTCATCATGAGACATCTATGGATAGCCAACAAATCCGAAGGCAGACAATTACTGTGAGTTTACCGTCGAGTAAAACTGACACCCTTAGTCTTCCGCTTCATGCTAATCCATGAAGTGCAAATCGAAATATGCTCTGTGCAAACTGTGCAGAGCTCCGCTGTTTGATTTCACAAATGACAACTAGCGTATGTGAACACGATTCTTTCCTATTCCCGTTGTTGTGTACATATATTAATACGGTCGATCATAACCCAGTGGCAGTAAATCTGTATACATTAATGACTTGAAAGCATACGGAGTGTAGCGAAAGTAATGTTTCGAGCAGTTGTGAGGTAAGGTGGGAATTCCGAACCATATTTGACTCATGTTCCATCTAATTTCCCACTGGAAAAGCTGTGAAATGCGACGAGTAATCCGACCGAGTTACTTGGCTGTTTTTGTTCTTTTGTAAAGTACGGAAGATGGACGAAACAGGACTGTTGAAATCATTAAGAGGTTCCCTGCCACATGAAATGTTACTCACAGGTATTCGCTTTACTTGTGTGGGGTCGCAGAGTACCTACAACGTTTAAGCACCTTGGCCTTGCCGGTCTGATAATGACGGATCTTGAAGAGTTCGTGTATTAAATTTTCTCGACCTCTTTTCTCTTCTATTTTCAAATGATGAGGATTCACTTCTAGGTTATTTAATCCAGTTGGTTTCTATTCATACTCTGCTGAGTGGTTGTGCTGCATTGGTGCTACAGTCTCCTGGTAAACGCTGATGTTAATAAATAACTAGTAGATGAACTGGATCCCGTCGTTCAATCGTTACGATGACACTTTTCATTATCCCCACCGTACAGGCTGATACCTATAGTCCGGCTCCGCGTGATTTACGCGGAGTGAACGTGTCCAAGGAGATGCTCAATCTGGCTGAAATTCTGGCTGACAATGCGCACAATATTTGGGCGAGACAGAAAATGAGTGACTTGGAAGCAATCGGTATGTACGCTTTGACTTGCCCTCTCTCTCTCACACACACACACATACGTTGGTATCATCAATCGTCTGATTAATACGATCTCCCTTTTCCATCTAGGTATGTTCTGTAAGTAAGGGGTCCATCTTTCATTCTGCGACCATCTACGCGCACGTTAGACACTTCAGTAACTGGGTGAACTATCGTAGACTAATTAAACCCTAGTCTTGATCCTGCAGGTATTTTACCATTATTTTTATAAACGGCCGATTGTCCGCTAATCGACCCGATTGTAGTCTCAACAACTAATCCGTGCAAAACGACCATTAACTGGTTATTGGTCATTTATATAATCTGTCGTCTCCATTCGATCTAACGTCAGTTTTACTTGGTTCACAAAAGCTTGCGTGGTTTCCATGCAGGCGTGAATCATAGTTCCAGTTGCTTTTGTTAAAAGTCACAACTCGCTGTACATTTTGAATCTACACCCAAGCTAGAATGAGGACAAGGTAGGACGATATTGGAGAGTTCTAACGCATTAGTTTACTGCATACCTATCACATACTTACCGTGCCTTTTTGCACGACACTGAAAACCTACTGGACATTGGTTCATAAAGCTGCTAACAACAGTTCGACGAAAGCAAACACAGGTCTTGGCGATAAAACTACTGGCATCAAGACAGCATTCGTGCATTGCAAGAACTGTAGCGTCTACAGTCACTTTTGCCCGAAGCATTCACAACAGGCGATTGAAGCTGTCCTGATCATATGTAAATTGGGCTTAATTTACAATCGATATGTCTGACATCAGTTAGTCGTGAGTGACGAAACATTTGAGATATAATGCGATTAACTGACCCATCTGACACAGTTGTGCGTACGATTTGAAAACAGTTTCTGTACACAAACTGCCTAAAGCATTACAGTTGTTATGTCTACAACATTCAGTTTGCGCTCTTTGTCATAGATAGACTCATGAGTAGGGAAGGGTAAGTACGAGACAATCTAGATCGATCTGACTATGAAGGGAAGTATTAGAAGACATACACTCTCTAAATGATTCTGTCGGTAGATTTCCTATAGCTGGCAGGTTTGGTTTTGCCTGTATCGTTTGCAGTTTCTTACAACAAAAGTGACCTTTCCACCTGAACCAGAATGGATTTAAAACGGTGTTTTCCAGCATGTTTTTGAGTCTGTTACCGATCGGTGTATTTCATGTTTAAAACAGTTATATCCCTTCAATAATTTGAACAAAACAGTTAGAAGACGAACACTGGTAGATGCTAGCATTTCGTATTGGCTCGCCAGTACCAAATAACCAATAACACGGGAACCTTTCAGTTTAACGTCTACAGTACTTCGGGGGGTATGAACAAAGAAACCAACAATAACAAAACGTCCAGTCGTATGATCTGAATGACACTCACGACGACTTAGGACCATGACAACCTCAGGTTCACAAATAATTGTTTTTGTACACGCAACACAGGTTTGAACCGGTTTATCGCGACGGCTTCAGCAAATTTTAAGAACCGTGGGTTGTGGTGGCGCATTATGATGGTGAAGGCTGAGGTCAGGTCCACGTTGTGGTCAGTTGACAGGATGTGTCGTCCGATCGACGAAGCTGGGGGCTTACGATTCTGTGTGACTACAGTGTCCGGTTTTGAGACCTGTTTGTGAACCCACATAGGTAAATGTTCCTTCATCCTTGAGATCAATGATCTATCGGTTCTGCCTATGTAACTTTCTCCGCAGTTACATGAGAATTGGTAAACACAGTGTGATTTGGCGCCAATATGTTGATCTCCTTTGATTGTAGGTACAGGTAACCTGCGAGTCTGATTAAGGACCCTCAATTCGGCTGCATTGTAAGTACGTTTGAGCGAAGAGACAATCCGTTGGGTTGTACGCATCGTCGCTATATCCCCTTTGAATGGTAGCTCAAAATACACTAGTTTCTTTGGGACCTCATCATTTTTATTGCTTTTGGGCCTCCATTCGCTATGACGCTGAATAAAGCTTCTGGGGTACCCATTACCCTCCAGAGTCGTCTTAAGCATTTCCAGCTCTTGCTCAACACAATCGGGTGTGCAAATTCGGCGTGCTCTTGTGAACAGTGTTATCACTACACCCCGTTTGTAGTTCGCCGGGTTGAAACTAGTGAAATGCATATACTGGCCAGACCATGTTGGCTTCCTGTAAATGCCACGCTTTATTGATCAATCGGCTCTTCGAGTGATGAGTATGTCCAAATAAGGCAAACTGTCATCAGCCTCTGGTTCACACGTCACCCTGAGGTTGGGATGAACGCCGTTAAGCCGCAGAACAAATTGTTCAGATAGCTCGCGACTTTTGGTAATGACCAAGGTATCATCTACATAGCGTCTATAGTATGATAATTGTGATGTGATATCAGTTAGTTGTTCCTCTATCATAATCATGAAAAAGTTAGCGAGAAGAGGGCCTAATGGACTCCCCATCGCTACTCCGTCGATCTATCTGTACGGTGTGTTTAGAAAGTTAAAACTAACATTCTCCGTACACAATAAAAGTAACGTTTTCAGATAATCAGTTGGGATGGGCATAGGGATATTTTCGGCAAGAATCCGTTCACACACAAAGTCAACAGTTTCTCTCAGGGGAACATTGGTAAAGAGAGATTGAACATGTTTACCGTCAATCCTGGCAATGCCTTGTTTTAAAACATTAGCCAAACACTTATCACAAATTCCTCTGAAAATGCCCTTTGTTCCACACCGTATACATTGCAGTGAAGGGCTCACTTACGGTTCATAGACGTGGGTTTTGTTTTCAAAGTTTGTCTTTTGTTAAAGCGGAAATGAAAAATCAAACAAGATACCTACAGCTGCATGCTGAACACCATACGTCTGATCACTGATTTGTTTACTAATCTATTTTTGACCTATATGTCTGGCTCCAAATGTTTACAGGTGGTGGAGTGCACCAGCTGCTAGTTCCTTATGAGATCCTCACTGACAATGAAAGAAAACGCTATCGCCGTCTGACCCACGAATTGATCAAATACTTACAATACCAAGGCTATCGCTTAACGTATCGAACCGGTGCCGGTGCACAACAACCACAGTCGGCAATCTCAACCCTTGGTATGGGTGATCTATCGGTCGCAGACTCCAGTCAACGTATGGACGGTCGAAGTAAGCCCATCGTTGATGCACCCACTGTGATACACTTAGCTCCCATGTTGAGGTTTCAGGTACAAATAATCTGGTAGGTTTTTAAGAAGAATACCTATCAAAAACTTTAACCTATACTGACGTCGATATCTTGGCGAATGTTGCTCCATGTCTTTCCGAAATAAACTAAACCGAGTTTTAGTGGCGCATCCCAACGGTGGACGGTAATCGTGCTTAAAGCTAATTTCACATTCGTGAGAGTATATTTCTGTGGGGATTACCTATGGTTGTGGCCAGTCAAATTGTCGTGGTGGGTATTCAAATATTCAAACTTGTTTGGAAGAAGAAACCCAACATTCTGAGGCAGTTCCATTTTCAGTTTTCTTATGAGGTCAGCTGTTCACTCGGATGTAGTGTCAGTAGGTGACTTTCAAAACCGAAATGAGCACACAGTCTACTCATTATGCAAAAGGTTAACAGTGATTTACTGAATGAACTTGGTTCATCATTGCCCGGACTAGCTGAGTATAACAATTTTTGTTAATGAGTAGTAATTGTTATCCTTCTAGTGCAACTGAGGTCGGTTTTTATAGTTTTCACGGGCGGACCACTGTATACTTATCGTGAACTGCTGTATGCTCTGATTAACGTCACGTGGTCCTGAGGTAACAATTATGTGTTGGGTTTTCTCATTGATCGTAAGGAAGAAAACAACGAAATTATACTTATGATTGTTAAATGATGTTGTGTATGGTTTTTCAACATATACTGGTAAGCATGAGGTAACTTTCCTTCACGGTATTCAAACTTGTAATCTTAAAGCAACGCCTTCAGCTCTGAACAGGGTAATCATTAGGGAAACCACTGCTGGTTCACTATATCAGTAATTGTTGTTCTGGCTCCCAGGTTGCTGGCTAAGCAAACGATCCTCTCAATCGGGGCTGAAACAGCATGTGGGCAGACACATCGATCGGCCACAACATAATAAGTATGGACTGAAGTATTCTGGTGTAGATCAGCTCTGTCATCGACTAACCAAGCAATAGCCGTACGAAGGCTGTGACAATCCCATCGAGGAGTGTAGGACCTGCGTACGACTAAATATCGGTTATTCGAACCTTAAACCGAGCACGACTGATTACGCGTGAACTGCGAGTATCCGCACGTGTATGTAAATTGGTACGATGTAACAGACCGCAGAAAGCTTTGAACTGGAAGCGAACCAATTCGGCTTCGATCTGGTTAGTGGCGTCCGCTTCCGGATTGGCCTGTCACAGTGACCGGTGTCAAGGGGTGCATGCTTATAAACGTTAAGGCAAGCGTTATTGATAAATGGATTGTGAATAACACAGCGTTACGAGCAAGTTGTAATACTCTGCGTTTCAATCAACTCCGGTGGCCTTCCTCAGGAGTGTTATTGTTAAGGCAAGTGATTTGCACTGCACCACTAGAATTTCTGTTCACACAGACTCTACTTGTGATGTAATCTCGAAGAAACAAGACAAAGATGTATGCACATGAAGGCCCTTGTGGTTCAGCTGGCCATTTAGTAAACTTGTTTGAAGGTGACATCCTTATTCCTCGGAAACAGATAAATAGATGATCCGACAGTAAGTCCCGAGATAGATAGAAAGTTATCGAAAATATTGTGCAGGGACAATTTTGATGCAACCTATATAAAAATGGGGAACAAACGGACGTTTACATTTGGACTGACAAACCAAACAGGACCAGCACAGCAGAGAGGGGAAATGGTTAGTACACAGATACACACTGAAGTCTCATGGTATTTATCCTGGCTAATTAAATGTAAACCATTAACTTCAACGATACCCAACTGTTTGAGTTACAACTTGATGACTTCCTACATATTTATTTCTATTACTCATCACAGGCATCCAACCTTCGGCACGATTTGCATTCGGACTATTGTGTAAGCTGCTAGACTACGTGGAATCCGCAATGTCTTCTGTGCACGAGACAGTGCCAAGCAATCGGTTTAGTTTCAACCGAGCCTGCATTACTTCCAGTCACGATATGAAGTTCTTTGTGAAAGTGGTACTCCCGTTGGTTGAAAGATATTTTGAGACTCAGCACTCATATTTTCTGGACCCCATGACCGGAGCATCGTTACAGGAGAAAAAGATGGCTGCAACGTGAGTTCTCTTACTTAGATAGAACCTGTTCCGACTTATATGATTGCATTTATAAAAAGCAAATACGTAATTATGAGGTCGTCTTTGAGAACATAAATCGTAGTGGGCTTACTACCTTCCCATCTACAATAAGATTGCCTTAATAATGGTTTCAGGCTCCAGGTTTCAGTGTCCTGAAACTTTTTTGTGGACTTAACTCCCAGTCGTTCTATCTTTACTCTACATAAGCGCCGCTCTCATTCAGTCCCATTTCCACATCTTGTTGAAGACCGTCCCTTTGAGTCTGCTGATCGTTTAGGCGGTCTGGGAATCACCGCTTCTACAGCTCATAATACTGCAGGTATGGTGAAGGTATACGATGCCTTTGCAGAATTTGTTAGCGGTGGAGTAAGAAGAACATCAGTTTGTTGGGAGTAGTATGACTGTGCAATGTCTGTGTGCGATAAGTATTTGCTTTGAAGACTTAGCACGTTCGCGACACTAACACTGTGGTTGTCCACCGGTACGTCCGTTACGTTAATTGTTTAGTTCGCAATAGCTGAGCTAAATACATTAGATCAGTGTTTATCTAATCGGACATTGTCCTTCAAAATGATCAACTGCTAGAGCAAAACACAATATGATTGTATAACAACATAGATAAACGTCATCAAGACTCTTCCCGCCCCTCTGAACGCAACCGGTAGATGCGACCTGCCGGGTTGGAGACCTTTGGATCACCCACAACGTTGACTGGATCGTACATATATTCGTGTGTATACAATCACGAGCCTAATCAGATTGAATAAAGCGGAAAATTTTTATGTAAGGTGTATGCTCAAGTAACATTTCGTTCGTTCTCTTCAGTTCCATACACAATATGATAACCGTATAGGAGTGTATAGGGGTGCGTGCATACAGACGAGATAGAGTTTGTCTATCTAAAAATCATAGCGTGGTGTGTCACATGTCCGAATATGTGAACTTCTACTCCGTGTATAAAGAATCGATATATTCAGTAAAGTAAGGTTACATGAATATAGGAGGAAAGTGTGGAAAACAGGGAATGAGGTTTTCAGGTAAAATATATGATCAGTTGTTGGACTATGTACAATGAACTGCATTGTTGTTCACACTACCATCTGAGTAGTTCAAAATGTTATCGATCAACTGAGCGCACTGGCTGCGGCAGGTCGCATCCACCGTGCTATTGTTTTACCTAACAAGTCGATCAACTCACGAAGATGCTGGTTGTTAGTGCACCACGAACACGCTAACTCATATTGAGTTGACATCTTTTTTCGGAGACCTTACAGCCTAGAGCGTTGCAGGTTTTTCGCCACCGAGAGCTGTATATTCTGTTGCTGTTGCAACGCAGTGTTTCATGCGAAGTGACCATCCAGCAGCGGCCATACTATTTTTCGTGTGAATTTTAACCTACTACTTATCTGGATGGCAAAATCGGTGTACTGTAGTAGGTCTCATTTGGGGTATAGACCGGATTACGTGACAACAACTACTGGGGTTTATCATGAGCTTCGGTAAGCCGGGCTCATTGAGTTCCCGTTGTTTGCACAAAAAAGGTCTAATACATACGTGAAATTGAAAGTGTAAGGAACTTCAGGTCTTACAGTTCGCCGTAATGAGAACGTTAGGTGGACGGAACTATTGTTTGTCATCCATCTGGTAACACAATTCCAATCCGTAGCCGAAACTCAGATAGTTTGAACACGCGCGAACCAACGACGTTCATACTCTACCTAAGATGAGATTACAGAGACCAAGTGGACGTTTTTGAAGTAAAACCAGTTCATCATTCGATGCAGTGTACCTTTTTTTAACATTATCTCCAAAGGAGAATCGTTCGCCGGCCTTACCTTTCTTTCCTATTCACTCTGTTTTTAGGATGACTGGTTGAAGGGCACGCATAATCACCGTTCATCTTATCTACGTAATAAACTTCAGGCGTTTTGTAGTATTCCGGTCAGTTTGATAGATTAGATGACTAATTAATTCATAACCTACTGAGTATAACTCTCCCAATGGTTACTTTCCCTAGCTAGAATAACAAACCGATACCAGTGAGTCATTACTGGAAGCGTAGACGTAATTAGTGAAGTTTTAGGAATTTTTCACCAAGTCACATGCAGAGTAAGTTTTCAACGAGAGTAGTCGTTCTCTTATGTAAAAGTACGGTTACCGAACGAGGCAGACGACGTCAACCAATAAATTCCCCGTCTTTCCGAATCAATAGTAAACCACCATTCTATTCAGAAAGACAGTCACTCGTAGACCACTTGTGCTCATTGGGCAACTGTTTCAGACAACTGTAATCACACGTATACTTCTTATTTTGCAGCCTAACAGCTAGTTTACTGTCATTGAGACGTTTAGTATTTTGCCACTCATCTGAGAGCATATTGGACGTTTATGTTTACTTTTGTTCTCTTAATAAAGGTTATTCTGCAAGCTTTTTTCGCTTCTTCGGGCCAAACTGAGTGCTTTCGGTCATGATGTTCAGATCGCCGTTTCATGTCTGCAAGGACTCGTTCAGACAATTGATGTCAAGTGAGTAGTCTCTAAAGACAGGTATTCCCCAGCATGTTTTTATACTGTTAATAGTCCATGGGAATTTTAATATAAGAATTTTTATAAGCTAAAATCAGCTGTTCCAACGTTAATCTGACACCGATTACCAAACAAATATTGTACGTCAGTGACCATGCTTTGGTGATAAATTTCAGTGTTACCGTTTCTAAAATTCCGTTCGAACACTTGTTTTCAGAATTAAGTGATGATTTCCATTAGCTGAACTGGTGAGAATTCGGCTTTGACGGTTACACTTATCCCATATCAAGGCTGCGTCATGTATCTAACAAACTGACATATAGCTGCGTGAAGTGGCGGAAATTCAGCCAAATCCCCTGAAAATTTTCATGTTTTTTGTATAGGTCAAATGAAAAGATGGGGCGCATTGTTAAGGTATTACTATCGAACTAAGAAAGACTGGTAGTTATAGCAGATTTAGCGGAATAGTTGGTGCACAGAGTTCATGCACTTGTGGTCCCACCGAGGCCATCCGATCCAGAATTGCTCTTAAAAGTCGGATCGTCATCAACTAGTGTGCCCATCGAACGTAGGTACGAGCCGGCTAACGTATGGCTTTATTTTTGACAAGCCAGCTATGACCATAGCCCTCACAGTGATATTTTTCTGGCTGTCCCGCTTCAGGTGGAAACAGCAGAAACTCAAGCTTCACTTTTTTCAACGTGGTCAGTGGTGCAAACGTATTGACTGAAATTTAAATTTTTGTTTATCCGACAGTATGCCATAAACTGGAAACTCAAGTCTACTGTTTTAATTAGAGGTGACTGATTTGTTTTTTGTTTGAACACAATAAGGGCATTACCGATACGTACTTTGGCAGACTTGATAATTTTGAAGAGACCCAACTGCGAAAAATCCGAACTTTGACTACGTTCGAACCAGCAACAGAAACAACACGCCCAAATGCCGCAAATGCTCTACCAGCTGAGCTACGAAGCCATGCCGAAAGCTCAGAAATTTCCCATTTGGGTCTCTTCTAAATTACCAAATCTGCCAAACTACTTATCAGTACTACACTGTCATTGGTCATCGGTGGCGTTGATGGATTCCAGTGTGAACTGGTCGAGAAATCCTGTTTGATAGTCAGTCGGCTCGATCATTTAGTGGATTCCGTATGACACAGTTGGTTACGTGGGTAGCTATGTCCAAGTATGCAACTTCTGAGCTTTCGGCGTGGCTTCGTAGCCCAGCTGGTAGAGCATTTGCGACGTTTAGGCGTGTTGTTTCTGCTCCTGGTTCAAACTTAGTCAAAGTTCGGCTTTTTCGCAGTTGGGTCTCTTTTAAACAATAAGGGCAGTCCAGCGTAATCTTGTTTATCTCAAATCCGATTTTTTGTTATGAACCTTTAATTAAGGAATCCGCCTTGCTTTTCCCCTTGATCATTATGCTTTTCGACATAAGTGTAAACAGTTGTGGAGAAGCCAGTATTTGTTTATTGACTGTTGTGCTATCAACATGTTCCTTATTTATTCTTATTGAATCACAACTTCAGTTGTTCTGTTTGTAGACATGTTAATGATGTGTTGCCATAGTCGTGTTTTTGTTTTACAAACAACGCTTCCCGACTGAACATGAACTTTTTTTGTACATCTTGTCAATGTTCCTATGTTCCTGTTTACTTTTTGAGGGCTATCCTTAAAATGGGCAACGCAGAAGACTTTATTCGGAGTCGTTTGCTACCGTTCTTTGTGAACTGTGCTGACGATTTGTGCATACTGATGCGTAACCTGGACTCTGGTCGCTACTCTCACACCAAGGTCAGTGTTGTCGTCACTTTGTTGATCATCATACTATAACCCATGTGTGTTACTGTGATCATTGGACTTCGCGCTTCACCGGCGTGGTCACGTGAGGTGGGAAAAAACGCAACTGTTTCCTGTGATTGTTCGGGTACAGCACATGTACCGTTTTCCAACAAAGTACATTTGGTTATGCTGGACTTCTGACTTCGAATCTGACACGTGCCAAATGTCTGCGGACGACGCACCTTTTCAGTATCAAATCGTAAAATGATTAATGTCAACGAAGGTTTGTATGTTAAAAGACATTTAGTTGGAATTAAATATTCTGCTTTCCAATGACAGTATGATTACGCTTGTTTATCTAGTCGTGCAAAATATTTAGTTTCAAATCAAGATGACTTGGTAGTACTCAATGAATTTTTCTCAGCCAAATTGATTATGCAGAACCTCATAGATCAAAGGGGGCCTAACTTATCCAACAACAGTCTAAACTGACTTCGATTACTTAACCCGAATTGGGGAGACCTCTCTGTTTCTTGTTATGCGTTCTGAAGCCAACACATCGACGTTGCCATTCACCTGGTCGGTTATCTCGTGTAATGTATTGTTAATGAAGAATGAGTGTAAGTTTATATGTGTACATAGAAAGAAACGAGTCGGCCATTCATCCATCCATGTATATAACAGTGATGGCATAGCCTCCACCCACCTTGAGTATTGTGCCCTGTGAACAGTAAAGGTGCAAACCATTCATATGCTTGTTTAATTGAGGGTAGTCCTTTCCTAGGGCACTCAGCTGTTTAGTTGCTCAGCTGATACCTGGTAATTCATTTAAGATTAACAGACACCGTTTGTCAGTTCCCAAATGATAAGCAACAAGGTCCATATTCCCCGGTGGATTTGTCGATTCTTGTGTGAATCGTCACTTCTGCTTACTGACGGCAACTAATACAACGGGTGACAAGTCTCATAGACCGGCGATATCTTCCTTGCATGTGACTCTATATGGACTGTACAGGACATCTTCAGTGGCCAGCTGGTAACTTCGAGTTGTATTCTGCTTCTGTCATATACCGTGTGCTACTCCCGAATTGACAGTAACCTGCACTCGTACTTTCTATTGGCGATGGTGCATTGAAAGTAATTGAGAAGTGGTCTTATTGATTAATTTTGTCAACTCTGACGGTTTGTCGGATCACATCGACAAACGAACAACCAAAACTGTAGTAACGTTTATCACTCTCGGCTACCTGTGCAATTGATGTGTTTGCAGCCTTTCATTGGTGGTGAAGCGCACGTCTCGTATGTACTACTGCGAGATTGCCTGTTCATAGGGGTGTTGTTCTAGTAATAATCACTTGAAAACATCCGTGTCTCCGTATCATAGTGGAATCATCGCATATGCGATCACTAAATCCTCCAGCCTGTTTACGACACGGGCAGAGCAAGCATATCAACGAGCACGTGAGTAGTCGGGAGTTTGGCTTATCAAAATTGAATGGTATTAATATTTCCGACGGTGTTCCTCTTCAGATAGACTCCCAATTAGGATTAACCAACGGTAATTATATCTCCTTTGCAGATAACTGAACAGCCCCCGTATTGTTCACAGGCGGACCTTTAAACAAGACAATCCGGTCGTTCTAGATGTGAAGTCAGTGAAGGATGTAATTATTTCTTGGGGACGTCGGCCGGGTTTTAAATCCTGACCGTGGCAAAGGTATACAGTACTGATGAATTCAGACAGAAACAGAGCTTCAGTCCTCGAATGCTCCTCTTCGAATGGAGTTTCCCGAAACGTCTACCACTCCATTGTGAGTGGAGTTAAAGTTGTGTCTATAAACGCACTTGCTGAGCCTGTGAGCACTTGCTCATGCCTTCAAATATCAGGGCGGTTACAAGGTTTACATAGTGGCCTGGGCAGCTTGAGCGGTTTTGCTTTGGTGATATGGGAAGAGAAACCAGATGATCCGAATTAAGGGGCATATGTTTGCAGTTGATTCGGAACGAAGAGGAATAATCGCTTAACCAGTGTAAGGTCCCATCAGCCGGTTTGTTTCAAGAACGGACCAAAATGACCGGGGGAACGACTAATTAGTTTGCTATCCAGCTTGATCCACACTAATGTCAGAGTGGACTTGAAACGGTTTACCATCTTCCCCGAGTGCTGTTTGCTCATGCTTGAAGATCACGGTCGATCGACTACTCCGGTTGTTTCAATCCTACCTCTAGCTGCCAAAACAGTCATTGGCTGTTAGTAAGATGGCTACCGTTTGAAGACTAGACATGACTTATCCGGTCTTTCGGACGACGACTGAAACATATGCTCATTTAAATAAATCGTCTGTGCACCCGCAAACAGAGGTGGTGTTTGCGTGCCTATGTTGCACGGACACATCTACGCTCTCAGTGCTCCCCACATACGTTCGAAGCTCTGCATGCACAATCGGAACAGAGGTAGCCTGTATCACCATCAGCCCGGCAACTGGGCGCTGGCGAGCTAGCTTTCTATTTTACTTCCTGTGGATGGCTAATTCGTGTTCTCGGACTCCGTGTGAACTAATCAATCTCTGTCTGCCAGGCTGTCTATGTGTTTGTTAACCGTGGGATCTCATTTGCTGTTGAAACCCGGAGCAACCTATTCGAACATCTTAGATTGCCATCGGGATATGCGGAAGTGACATTGGGACACCCCAAACTGAGTAGGGTGTAGATTGCAGTAAAACTGTGCAATCTGATGCTTATCCTAAATACGCATTAATACTCCTCTTATGGATGTACGTTGGAACTGAATGAGAAACCTTCAAGGTGTCTCATAATGTTGAAGCGTGTCTACAAGACAAGTAAAAAGACAACCTTAATCCGTCCATGGTCACACACCGTCTGCCGACTCTTCGGCTTGATAGGATCAAATAAGGTTGAGCTGTCTGCACATGACTGTACCCAACAAAAATTGGGTATGGTTGGTTAGATTCCTACTCGATCGACGTGAACATGACCGATACATCGGCCCTCGCAACGATTGTCCAAACTCTCCTCCATGATTTACTTGATCAAACCAGATCTGTGGTGTGGAAAAGTTTGAACCCGGGGTCGAATGTGAACGCCCGTTAGCACACCTACCTGGGTGTCACAGCCACCTAGGTTTCGGTCAGATGGGATGTTAGTTTGACTGGCCTACGCATGGGCGTCTGTACGAGCGCCTAGTCGGATGCGTTGGCCTTGGCCATTGGTCCACCAGTGGAGCAGCTGTGACGTGTGGGCAAGCCGCGACCACGTTAGCCCTACGTCCGGACGCGCAGGTGACAAATGCGCGTCTTTGGGTGTGCAAACATGCCCCTTTTTGATTGGCCCGGTTACCCCATCGCAGACATTTTCTGTTGACCACTTACCTCTACCGTCACCATCCCTACGGGCCTAACTGAATCAAACTCAATGGCTGTCCACTACTTACCAATCCGAACCCGGCGAATGTTGTCGGGGCACATGACTTCATGCCCATCATGTGCACCTGACGGGCGCGACTCTCTCTAACCCCCTCGTCCTACCGAGGCCACAAAATTGGCCATGTGATGGCAATAAGCCGCGGAGAACGGCTTACTCACGTGCCTACTCCTCACCAATGAGCGTCGTCCGGTTCAGCCAATAAGGATCGGTAAGTCGGCAGCTGAACGAACACCGAAACGCATTGTACGACTCAGTTATTGCGAAAGGGAGCTAAAGATCATTGACAAGGCTGAACTTCTTTTGCGGAGGGCAGTTGGACTTGGTGTGCGCGTATCCCTTGCGCACAGTAACACCACGCTAGGTGTAGGTTACTTTCTTCTTGAAGCCAACTTAACCCTCCCATTATTGCGATTAACACAGTTTGACTGTTGCTATTGCTCACCTTGTGAAAGAGATAGATATTCGGCACGCTTTTCTGGAACGTGATTAAGAAGCTCTAGTGGTGTTCAGACAAGTAATAGTTATAGTGACTCAACCATACAGGGTCAACCAGTAGCCTAGTGAACCGACTGTCTGCTGTGATCATTAACTTTCACCGTAGATTGTTACCACGCTAGAGGTCAGCAAGTGATCAGCCTAGTCCTCCAATGCGGCCATAATTGCGTGCGCTAAGCTAGCGCGCTGCACACGATAACGGCTGCCTATATTCGCCGGTCGATTTTTTGTCTAGCTTGCATTGGCGGGAAGGCAAATCAATGTGTAGCCCACACAGTAATCCCTATTCTACTCTTTGTCATTGTTGTATCCAACAGCAGTATTGTATTGTAGCAAAGAGGACAGGTGTACTATAAGGACTGCGGGCCACAGCAAATAGACACGATTGTACGGTAAGACGGCAGACTATAATGCCAATGCGCAAATTTGAGCTGCCTAAGATCAATCGGGAGGTCCTCTCAGGATGGTCACATGATACACTCTAATCCTAAGTAGGCCATCTCAATGTTACGGGCGCACTGGCTTGCCATGATTTGTGACCCGTGTAAACGGACCAGCCACACAGACACGCGCATTTCGTCTGCATGCACATACTCGACTGTCATTATCTACCTTTTCTACTTTCCATTTCGCAGGGAACCATCAGGCGAGGGGCGTGCTCGGTGGACTATGTGCATATGGTTCTGATCCCGGTGCTGAAGTCTATGTTCGAACATCTGGGCAAAAACGAATGTGGAGAAGATCTACTGGGTAAGTGACTCCAGCTAACAGAACAGAACGGGGAACTATGGCTCCTTCGATCAGTGTGTTGTTTTTCTCATGAACGTATAATTCGTTGATTGTGTCAATAGTCCCTTTCCACCCCGTGACCGATTGTTGCCTTAGCAGTGGGCCCGCCTTCAAATCTGTGTACATTATTGTTTGGTATATCGATGCTCTTCCTTCACGTTCAAGCAGTTGACTTATTTGATTCTCTGTTGCCTGTCTTCGAAATAACTCTGTGAGACTCATCCACACCCCTCTCCCTCTCTTTTCAATTCCACTGTCCCCTCCCGAATGTTCGTGGACGAAGTTGGTAATGTTCAGGTCACGTGCTATCGCATACTCCATGCTCTGTACAAGTTGGGAACTACCAGTGCGAAGCACGCTCAACGGTAAGCAAACGCAGATGTAGCTGTTAAGAATGTAGAATCTAGGTATGCCACCCAATAGTTGATGTTAGTAGACAGCAGTCAACACGGTTTGCAATCCTGTTGCTCGCCTACTTACTAAGCCACCTCGATGGTCGTTTTGCCTATCCGACTCAGCCTTCCAGAGCTTAAGTACAGTCAGTTAGATGCAGGACTTGAAGTTTGATCATCTTCTTGCTGATTGCTTTCATGTGCCGATTGCATTTCAAGTGACTTCTTTCTAAAAGGAGTAAAATGCTCGAGTTAGTTTTTGTTTGTTTGTTGAAAAACATGCAATCGTTGCAAACTGAGACTTGAATTCCGACCCTCGTACCCCGTTTACTCCATTCACCTCACATATTAAGCATGGCATTGTCATCCAAGCGTTCATCCACAAAGGTTTGTAAGGGTCGGTCGGTTTGTCTGTTTGGGCCGAGTGGAGTCAAGATAATTACGATGATAAATCTAGTCGATAACGCGTGGTCGGGACCTCAGTCAAGTTGAGATCACTGACTTTATCTACCCTTTCGAACGTTTTATATATATATATATATATATATATATATATATCCGATGAAGCTAAACTTTCATCCGCTTGCCTTCTCCCTCATTTCAGGATCAGCTTTGTGGAAGAATTGAACAGGTACGTCATTGAATTGTTCAGCTTGGTTGTGAGTAAAACCAATTGAAGTGTAAAGTGATATAACTGGGAGCTGGTGCAGAGTGTTATAGATCAGCAATGTTGACGTCACAATTGAATTGTAGTTAAAGTGAAGGCACCCGGCGATTTACACCCGCCTGCATGAGTTATGCCATCTGCATGGTGTACTTGTGCAGGTGCACCTGCCCGGTATTGGCCGGCTAGAATATAAAGACCCCCACTCACACATCTCCCGATCTTTCACCTTCAGGTTTACAGTGAGTATGGGGTATGTGAGTAAGATCACCAGTAGCCCAACGTGAACCACTTGTAGCAACTTTATAGCCGGGCGTCTTTTAGTTCTAGTCACTGTGACAGGTTAATCTGAAAACGGATGTCCACAACCGTGTATGGGTACATGTGTTTAAACTGGTTTCTTGTAAACTTTTGAAAACAGAGTATGTGCGCCTTCGCGGGCGTCTGGAGTTTTCGGTGTCATAATGACGTGAACTAACACGAATAAAAGCCACTGTGATGGCAGCCATACCTAGCTGCTTTGCAGCTAGTGTTTAAGCTCATTTATATTCAACCATTTGTCTTAATAAACAAAAGAACGTTCAGCATTCTTATGATGTAATATTTTTAAGCCGCATTCAATTTCATCGTTCCACCATCCTATTCCTCATAGTTTCTGTGCGTTTTGGGGCTTAACACCTCGGAAAGCAGCATCTCTCAGAATGTTTTACTCTCACTGGGAACGTCTTGCCACACTTTTCGGGCTCACTGTCCGGTGTCACACTTACTTTGCCCTTGGATGTAGACCCAACGTTGTCAACGCTATGATTAACAATCCCTTACTCATTACTTGTGTCTGTAGGTGTCCTGCGCTTCAAGCTTTAGAGGAACGTACAGTGCTGGTGGCGGCATTAGCTTTTTAAAATCTGGGCGCATACTCAAGTTTAAAGTGCTAACTGTTTATAGGTAGTGATGTTTTGTTCGGGCTTACTTACTGTTACTGATCAGTAACTAAAAGACTTACTGTTAGTAAAGGAGACAGCTTTTAAGTAAACTATCAACAATTCTACGTGACTATTTAGGCCATGGTTTGTTGGCTAACGCGAATGTGTGAAAGGCGCAGTAAATACCCGAAATGGAGAGTGTTATTCGCACAAAAGTTGTTTTTCGCCAACACGCACGTACAGGAGTTTACCACCTCCAGGTGAAGGTTTTTTTATTAGGAGGCGCGATATGATTCGAGTCAATGTAAATTAAGTGTGTTGGTGGAACTTATTTTTATACCGACCTGTCGCGAAGAGGGGCATTCCAGAAAATGCAGTTTGCAATTTTATGTTAAACCTGCCTAGTCTCTTGCCCATTTACAACGAACAGTAAATTTTGAATGGCGATAAGACCACTTTGTGCCTCCGCAGCTTGCCAGAGAAAACTTTGGAAACAAACCAAGCGAAAAATTTGGGGTTGTAGCATGACGGGAGAGAAGCTGTTATCTGAGTCTTACCCAGTGTTTTCTGATCGCTTTGGTCACCACAGCTTCACGACAAGGCAGCTCAGCTATCCAATCTATCAACACGAGATAACTATACGATTTAACATCCCGGCTTTGTCATTGGTACGACGTTAAATCCTAATACTTGCTGGGCTAACCGCTGTGATGTGGTCACATGCTACACCCCCCTGGCATCACGGTGGGTGTTGCGCTTCGGTGGATGCGCGCCCAGGGTAAAGAAAGCGTAAATCACAAGTGGACTGAGGATACCTGACAAAATAAGGCGGAGGATTCATGAAATATGCGCAGACAACGGTACCTAATACGGTTTTGCAAACGAGATCGTCAAACCGAACTAGTAACTGGCAAAAATCGAATAACGCTCTGTCGGTCCTGTATGCTTGCTTTCTGAACAGTGCTAGACGTGACAACGCCGTACTGAAGTATGAACCGAACAGTGGGTAAACCAGGCTAAACTGCATTTTTTGGAGGAAAACGTGGCCAGGACAATCACTTGAGCCGTCAGTAGGGGAGATTATAGACAGAGTGCCACACCGATCAGACTTCTGGTAACTCAGTCAGGCAAGTCGGTGAATCCGATAAACTTACAGTCAGGAGGCAAACTGGTTTACAACATTTCTGAGGCATAGTAACGGTCATCAGCAAAACTAGGGCGTAGGAATTAGATTGTTACTGGCGTTTATTAGTCATTGAAGCGTGTTTTCGTCTGTTGTTTGAATCCTGTGGCTTCAACAAACTACGGTTTGGTCTTGTTGAGTAATCAGCATCATAACTCGTTGTGATTGAAACCGGCTGCTAAGCGATTTCACAACTGTCGTTCCACGTTTTCTCAGAAATGAAGCTTAAACCTCCGGTTGTCGTTCTAGTCCTCCACGATCATATTTGAATAGCGCACCAGGGAATGGGACTTCACAGTCTATGCACCTTTCAAGTTGACCGGTGTAGACGTTGTGAAAGAGGTTTTTCTTAAATAACAGGACAAGGTTAAGGCAATAGCAACCAGGAAGGCCGGATTCTTTAGAATGATATACAACTTCCTGCTTCCAGACATCTAAAAGAATAAGGATTGGTCGATTTATTTCACATCTCTAATACTGCGTTGTAATTCGGAGCATTCACTGCATTCCTCTCATTTCATCAGTACCCCATGCACAATAAGTTGCTTAGTGGTGAAAAGGTCTTTGGATATTGGGTTGCTAATTACAATACTGTAAGTAGTATCGACAAAATTACTGAACATTTGAATAACATCAGAAGGATATGCAAACAAATTGTGATGTCAATATTGATCACATAAAGCAAGCGCACTTACAACAATGGTTTGAACAAAATACAGGGATGGAATCCGTGTGTGTTTTGATGCAGTGTTAAGTAGAATCCTGTAAATGTCGATGTAATAATCTACAGGATGGAAACACTAATCCACGGAACACTGTAGCTGTGCCTGTTCATTGGTGCACGAGATACCCAGGTAAGCCGTGTTCACGTGTGGGCTACACCCAATCGGATGAGAGATGAGACGTGATAATAGTGGCTTTAGCCCACGGCTGTGTTCATGTGCGTGGACGATCTCGTTGTCTTGTCAATCCGGGCGAAGGCATTGTATTGAACCCCCCGTCATCGGCTAATCTCCGAGATGAAATTGGACGTGTCTGCGTTGCTGCGTGTTTGTGCGTGATGCTGGCTGCAGTGGCGGTAGCAAGCATTGAAGAGTTGTTTGAAGCCAGTTCGGGTCCATTTATATGAGGACCGCTCAGCGGTGGACGTGTGCGGCTCTACAGGTCAATGGCCACGAAGTCCGTTGTAACGAGTGTATGGAATGATTCTCCTTTACTTGCTGAGAAGCAGTGGTATAAAGCAGTGAAGTGGCTTCGCAGCTGAGCTGATAAGGTATTTAGGGAGTTTGCGCAGGTTGTTTCTGTCACTGGTTCGAATCCAACCGAAGTCCAGATTTTTTGTAATCGGGTCTTTTTTAAACTCCTTATTGTTCACAAGTGTACATGTAACAATTTAACAGGCTTGCCGACAGGTATCGTTTAAACGCACCGAGTGCAGTGTCCTCAAAAAGAGAGTAAAAGATTGTGCAAGCGCATTATTAACCGTGCGGCGTGCCCTGTTTATTGATGGAACTGTTTTATGTCAACGGTTTCCTTATCAATACACATTGCTGGGCAGTTGAAGACATTCACTGCTTCGGACACACCTGTAGTCTGCAAGCCTTGTTCGATGAATTACTGCACCAGCTGACGAGTTAGGAATGTTGGGTTTTCAAGATGGTTTCTTTATTTGCCATTCTAACTTAATAATTTTGCATCACAGTCACTTTTGTGTGCCACCGTTTTTGCGCCACGTGCACAACTCATTTTTCGAATTTAAAGCCTCGTTGTCGGGGATTATGGACGCTGAGTTTTTCGACTTTTCTTGGTTTGATCAAGAGAAGCAGTCTGTCAAACAAAACACGGAAAAGTTCAGAATCTCCAACCCATAGTAATGGAGATTCTTTCACCATGAGAACTATCTTTTTCGAAGGGAAGATATGTCTGAGTGACTAATCGCAATAGAATTCTGATGGAATTCAGGTGATATAAGAAGAAGGACTTTTTAACACCATTGTTCCCACTTTGCGTTGGACTGTTTTATTTTACTATTTGTCTCTTAAATGACCATGAGAAGACCAATTATGTGTTGGGCGCGAAAAGTAAGGGGAAAGAAATAAACTGACGAACTCGTCATCGTCTGGCGCATCTAGATTTAGGGACGCCCAAAAGTTAGCACATTGTTTCGACACAGAGTATGGCAACGTTGCAACTCATCAGAGCAGGATCAACTCTTCAAACATTTCCTTATAAACAGAACTAATCGCTTTAGTTGGGCTATTTTTATTTGTGTATATATCATTTATAAGTGACCTCGTCGCCTGAAACCTTTAAAGACAATATTGGATTCGTTGTCCAAGAGTTTGGATTTTTCACAGACATTGAGTGGAACAACGCCATTACAGCCAAATCTCATGGATATGAGATCCAATCGACTGTAGCCGGTTGCCACCTCAGGACACAATCCTCAGTGAACTGCAACTAATTAATCAGGTTCTCTTGGACAACGGATACCCCCAATCATTGATCAACAAATTTTCTAAAGAAAATCCGCACGAGCAAACG